>JAWRVZ010001366.1:0-28605 GCA_037043235.1 Rhodeus uyekii
TAGACATCTTTCAAAGATGTTCAGAATGAGAAGATCAAATGATAGTAATATTGCGAACTGAACTTCTGAACTGTAATGTTGATCTATGTCAATCTGACTTGTTCTCCACATAAACACATCTTTATGAAGTTTCTAGTTTGTGTAAACGATGTATAGACATATCATATTACACATTTTTTCACTATAGGAAGATCTATCAAATTATATTAATATCGTGTGGATATGTTTAACACCACACATCATATCATCTGAACTGTTATGTCAGTCTATGTCAATCTGACTTGTTCTCCACATGAAAAGATTTTCTAGCCTGACGGTGCCTCTTGTGGACAAAAGTAGTATTACATATTTTCTAAGATTTTAAAATATAGAGTGTTTATAATTTATTGTGAGCCCTATGAGCATCAGAAATACATGAAACCCAACACATTTCTTCAAAATGACTTGTTCTTAACATTTACACAGTTTTGTGAAGTTTCTTGTTTGTAGACAAGATATATAGGCTTTTTATTCACAATAGGCCAAACCTGAAATATATGAAAAATTATATCTGCTGAACGGTTTAACTAATCGAAATTCTTTGAATAACTTTTTCCCTTGAGTGTCCCTAGATGATGCGTGTGAATTTTCAAGCCAATCGTAGTGACGGCCTATGACGAGTTCGAAAAAGTTGAAATTTCTAAAATCTCCAATATTTCACAAACAATTTGATTGACAGCAGTGGTTCTTGAGGCAAAGTTGTTCAGTATGAGGAGATCTATCATATGGTATCAATATTGTGTGGATGCGTGAAACAACACGTGAGTAGAGACGCAAAAAACTCGTTAGCGCCAACTAGTATCCGATTTTTTTCAAAATTCTGACAGACCACTAGGGCCATGAGTCAAACACACCCATCGAGTTTCGTTCCGATCGACCTTCGGTAAGCTGGTCTAATTTATGCTTAAACTTCATTGGCCGATAACGGCCATGTTTTTTGAGATACGCCAATATCCTCATAGATCATCATGGCCCATTGGACAAAGACCGTGCATGACAAGTTTCAGAACAATCAGACAAACATGTGACCCTGTACAGGTGATTTAGTGTTTTTTTCACAATATAGCGCCACCAAGTGGTCAACTGGCCCAGTTTTTTTGGTGTGACCACAAAATTACCTTATACATGACTATGTGAAGTTTGTTGAGATTATCTCTTTGCGTTCCAGAGTTATTACGATTTTAGCAAAAGTGTCTCCGCACTATGCGAACGTTTTAGCGTGTTGTTGCAAGCCTGAATCACCGATCGAAATTATTTGAATAACTTTTGGTCAGGAGAGTCTCTAGATGATATGTGTGAAGTTTCACATTATTTGGACAAACGGCCTATGAGGAGTTCGAAAAAATTTTTTTTCAGAAAATTCAAAATGGCGGAAAATTTTTATAGGCGGAAATGAAATCGGAGATATACATTTTTTAAGTCTTGAGCCAAGGATTCCAGGGATATAAGACACTTGAGTGTACGACAAACTGTCTATGAGTTATTAGCAATTTAGGTATTTTGATCGCTGTAGCGCCACCTATTGGCCAATCGGGGTCATATTTTGATACGTTCTCCCCAAATTGAGACCTACCTTCTGGCCAACTTTCAAGTCTCTAGACATTACGGTTTGGTCTGCACGATAAGAAGTACGGCAGAATAATAATAATAATAATAAAAATCCTAACAATTACAATAGGTTTTCAACGCTTCGCGTTTGAACCCCTAATAAATATAGCTGCTAGCAGCCATCACGGGGCCAAGCGCAAGGAGGGCATTAAATGTCATGCCGACATGGCTGGCATCATCAGACCAACGGCAGTAAGAATCTAAAGACATTTCAATATGACTTAAGTCGACATTGACACATGCAAAGTTTGCTTTCAATTGGGTAAACCATTGCTGACAGAGCACTAAAGTCATGTGTTTGTTAAACATAGCATCTTACAAGAAAAATCGAAATGGCAGACGCTCAAAATGGCCGATATGGGAAAATTTGGTATCACAGGACTCGGCATGACCCACTGGATCTAAAGAGACCAGTTTCATGATTTTTAGACAAAGCGTTCAGGAGTTATAATCAAAAATGTCAGTTTTTTGATATCTCCTGACCACTAGGGGGCAGAGCGCCAAATCTCTGCAGGTAGCCTCAAACCATGATTGACATAACACACACCTAGTTTGGTCAGAAAACGCTAATGCGTTGCGGAGATAAAGCCTCAATTTCATTTTTGCAACCATTACGTCGGATTCTTTCGCGAGTTATTCGTAAACGGTTTGACGAATCAACTTTCTTTGGATAACTTTTGGTCATGATGGTCTGGAGATGATGTGGTTCAATTTTGGTGAAAATTGGACAAACGGTCTGGGAGGAGTTCGAAAAAGTAGGTTTTTAAAGAAAAATAACATGGCAAATCGGAGGTTTGGCCGAATATGACATATTTGGTATCTATGGTCTCGGCTTGACCCAATGAACACATTAAGACCATTTGTTTTACAATAGGTTAACGTCATCAAAAGTTATTAGCATATTTGTAAATTTGGTTATAACTTTTGACCACAAGGTGGCGCTGCCCCCAAACTTTTTGTGCCGTATCAATGTTAGGTGCCAAAGACACATATTGAGTTTCGTAACGATACGCTAATCCATTTGTTAAATATAGCAATTTATGACAATATTCAAAATGGCCGACGCTCTAAATGGCCGATATGGGAAAATTTGGTATCGCACGACTCGGCATGATGCACTGAATCTAACGAGACCAGTTTTAAGATTTTTGGACAAAGCGTTCAGGAGTTGTAAGGAAAAATGTCACTTTTTCATATCTCCTGACCACTAGGGGGCACAGCGCCAAAACTCTGCAGGTAGCCTCAGACCATGATTGACATAACACACACCGAGTTTGGTCAGAAAACGCTAATGCGTTGTGGAGATATAGCCTCAAGTTCATTTTTGCGATCATTACGTCGGATTCTTTCGTGAGTTATTCATAAACGGTTTGACATTTCAACTTTCTTTGGATAACTTTTTGTCACCATGGTCTGGAGATGATGTGGTTCAATTTTCGTGAAAATCGGACAAACGGCCTAGGAGGAGTTCGAAAAAGTAGGTTTTTCATAAAATTCAAAATGGCGGGAAAATATTCATGACGGAAAATGACGTCATATGGTGCAATCGAATCGTCTTGAGCCAAGGAATCAGTGGACATAAAAATTTTGTTTCTAGGACATACGGTTCAAAAGTTATTAACGTAAACGTGAGTGCAACTTTGGACAGTTGGTGGCGCTATAGAGATTGAGTTAGAGACTTCAATTTTGCTATGGTCAATGATTGGACTGTCCTTAATGAGTGTGCCAACTTTTTTTCATTTTCCCGTTTACGGTTCTATGGGCTGCCATAGACTCCCATGGCACAAGAAAAAGAATAATAAATATAGCTGCTAGCAGCCATCACGGGGCCAAGCGCAAGGAGGGCATTATATGTCATGCCGACATGACTGGCATCATCAGACCAACGGCAGTAAAAATCTAAAGACATTTCAATATGACTTAAGTCTAAATGGCTGAAAAACCAACAATACGGTCTTTAGCAATTCGATTTAATGGTTTATCGCATTCAACCAACAGGCAGCGCTGTAACCAAATTGTAGTGTGTGGTACATTGAGAGTGTGGTGACATTGACACATGCAAAGTTTGCTTTCAATTGGGTAAACCATTCCTGACAGAGCACTAAAGTCAAGTGTTTGTTAAACATTGCATCTTATAAGAAAAATCGAAATGGCAGACGCTCAAAATGGCCGATATGGGAATATTTGGTATCACAGGACTCGGCATGACCCACTGGATCTAAAGAGACCAGTTTCATGATTTTTGGCCAAAGGGTTCAGAAGTTATAAGCAAAAAAGTCAGTTTTTGATAACTCCTGACCACTAGGGGGCACAGCGCCAAAACTCTGCAGGTAGCCTCAAACCATGATTGACATAACACACACCTAGTTTGGTCAGAAAAGGCTAATGCATTGGGGAGATAAAGCCTCAATTTCATTTTGGCGACTTTTACCTCAGATTCTTTCGCGAGTTATTCGTAAACGGTTTGTCGAATCAACTTTCTTTATATATCGTTATGTCCACATTGTCGGGAGATGATGTGGTTCAATTTTCGTGAACATCGGACGAACGGCCTAGGAGGAGTTCGACAAAGTAGGTTTTTCATAAAATTCAAAATGGCGGGAAAATTTTCATGACGGAAAATGACGTCATAGGGTGCAATCGAATCGTCTTGAGCCAAGGAATCAGTGGACAAAAGAATTCTGTTTCTAGGACATACGGTGCAAAAGTTATTTACGTAAACGTGAGTGCAACTTTGGACAGTTGGTGGCGCTAGAGAGATTGAGTTAGAGACTTCAATTTTGCTATGGTCAATGATTGGACTCTCCTTTATGAGTGTGCCAACTTTTTTTCATTTTCCCGCTTACGGTTCTATGGGCTGTCATAGACTTCAATGGCAGAAGAAGAATAATAATAATAATAAATATAGCTGCTAGCAGCCATCACGGGGCCAAGCGCAAGGAGGGCATTAAATGTCATGCCGACATGGCTGGCATCATCAGACCAACGGCAGTAAGAATCTAAAGACATTTCAATATGACTTAAGTCTAAATGGCTGAAAAATCAACAATACGGTCTTTAGTAGTTCGATTTAATGGTTTATCACGTTCGACCAACAGGCAGCGCTGTAACCAAATTGTAGTGTCAATTCATGTGGTACATTGGGTAAATTGGGTAAACCATGGCTGACAGAGCACTAAAGTCATGTGTTTGTTAAACATAGCATCTTATAAGAAAAATCGAAATGGCAGACGCTCAAAATGCCCGATATGGGAATATTTGCTATCACAGGACTCGGCATGACCCACTGGATCTAAAGAGACCAGTTTCATGATTTTTGGCCAAAGGGTTCAGAAGTTATAAGCAAAAAAGTCAGTTTTTGATAACTCCTGACCACTAGGGGGCACAGCGCCAAAACTCTGCAGGTAGCCTCAAACCATGATTGACATAACACACACCTAGTTTGGTCAGAAAAGGCTAATGCATTGGGGAGATAAAGCCTCAATTTCATTTTGGCGACTTTTACCTCAGATTCTTTCGCGAGTTATTCGTAAACGGTTTGACGAATCAACTTTCTTTATATATCGTTTTGTCCACATTGTCGGGAGATGATGTGGTTCAATTTTCGTGAACATCGGACGAACGGCCTAGGAGGAGTTCGACAAAGTAGGTTTTTCATAAAATTCAAAATGGCGGGAAAATCTTCATGACGGAAAATGACGTCATAGGGTGCAATCGAATCGTCTTGAGCCAAGGAATCAGTGGACAAAAGAATTTTGTTTCTAGGACATACGGTTCAAAAGTTATTTACGTAAACGTGAGTGCAACTTTGGACAGTTGGTGGCGCTAGAGAGATTGAGTTAGAGACTTCAATTTTGCTATGGTCAATGATTGGACTCTCCTTTATCAGTGTGCCAACTTTTTTTCATTTTCCCGCTTACGGTTCTATGGGCTGTCATAGACTTCAATGGCAGAAGAAGAATAATAATAATAATAATAAATATAGCTGCTAGCAGCCATCACGGGGCCAAGCGCAAGGAGGGCATTAAATGTCATGCCGACATGGCTGGCATCATCAGACCAATGGCAGTAAGAATCTAAAGACATTTCAATATGACTTAAGTCTAAATGGCTGAAAAATCAACAATACGGTCTTTAGTAATTCGATTTAATGGTTTATCACATTCAACCAACAGGCAGCGCTGTAACCACATTGTAGTGTCAATTCATGTGGTACATTGAGAGTGTGGTGACATTGACACATGCAAAGTTTGCTTTCAATTGGGTAAACCATTGCTGACAGACCACTAAAGTCATGTGTTTGTTAAACATAGAATCGTATAAGAAAAATCGAAATGGCAGACGCTCAAAATGGCCGATATGGGGAAATTTGGTATCACAGGACTCGGCATGACCCACTGGATCTAAAGAGACCAGTTTCATGATTTTTGGCCAAAGGGTTCAGGAGTTATAATCAAAAAAGTCAGTTTTTTAATATCTCCTGACCACTAGGGGGCAGAGCGCCAAAACTCTGCAGGTAGCCTCAGACCATGATTGACATAACACACACCTAGTTTGGTCAGAAAACGCTAATGCGTTGCGGACATAAAGCCTCAATTTCATTTTTGCGACCATTACGTTGGATTCTTTCGCGAGTTATTCGTAAACGGTTTGACATATCAACTTTCTTTGGATAACTTTTTGTCATGATGGTCTGGAGATGATGTGGTTCAATTTTGGTGAAAATTGGACAAACGGTCTGGGAGGAGTTCGAAAAAGTAGGTTTTTAAAGAAAAATAACATGGCAAATCGGAGGTTTGGCCGAATATGACATATTTGGTATCTATGGTCTCGGCTTGACCCAATGAACCCATTAAGACCATTTGTTTTACAATAGGTTAACGTCATCAAAAGTTATTAGCATATTTGTAAATTTGGTTATAACTTTTGACCACAAGGTGGCGCTGCCCCCAAACTTTTTGTGCCGTATCAAGGTTAGGTGCCGAAGACACATATTGAGTTTCGTAACGATACGCCAATCCATTTGTTAAATATAGCAATTTATGACAATATTCAAAATGGCCGACGCTCTAAATGGCCGATATGGGAAAATTTGGTATTGCACGACTCGGCATGATGCACTGAATCTAACGAGACCAGTTTTATGATTTTTGGACAAAGCGTTCAGGAGTTGTAAGGAAAAATGTCACTTTTTCATATCTCCTGACCACTAGGGGGCACAGCGCCAAAACTCTGCAGGTAGCCTCAGACCATGATTGACATAACACACACCGAGTTTGGTCAGAAAACGCTAATGCGTTGTGGAGATAGAGCCTCAAGTTCATTTTTGCGATCATTACGTCGGATTCTTTCGTGAGTTATTCATAAACGGTTTGACATTTCAACTTTCTTTGGATAACTTTTTGTCACCATGGTCTGGAGATGATGTGGTTCAATTTTCGTGAAAATCGGACAAACGGCCTAGGAGGAGTTCGAAAAAGTAGGTTTTTCATAAAATTCAAAATGGCGGGAAAATATTCATGACGGAAAATGACGTCATATTGTGCAATCGAATCGTCTTGAGCCAAGGAATCAGTTGACAAAAGAATTTTGTTTCTAGGACATACGGTTCAAAAGTTATTAACGTAAACGTGAGTGCAACTTTGGACAGTTGGTGGCGCTATAGAGATTGAGTTAGAGACTTCAATTTTGCTATGGTCAATGATTGGACTGTCCTTAATGAGTGTGCCAACTTTTTTTCATTTTCCCGTTTACGGTTCTATGGGCTGCCATAGACTCCCATGGCACAAGAAAAAGAATAATAAATATAGCTGCTAGCAGCCATCACGGGGCCAAGCGCAAGGAGGGCATTAAATGTCATGCCGACATGACTGGCATCATCAGACCAACGGCAGTAAGAATCTAAAGACATTTCAATATGACTTAAGTCTAAATGGCTGAAAAACCAACAATACGGTCTTTAGCAATTCGATTTAATGGTTTATCGCATTCAACCAACAGGCAGCGCTGTAACCAAATTGTAGTGTGTGGTACATTGAGAGTGTGGTGACATTGACACATGCAAAGTTTGCTTTCAATTGGGTAAACCATTGCTGACAGCACTAAAGTCATGTGTTTGTTAAACATAGCATCTTATAAGAAAAATCGAAATGGCAGATGCTCAAAATGGCCGATATGGGAAAATGTGGTATCACAGGACTCGGCATGACCAACTGGATCTAAAGACAGCAGTTTCATGATTTTTAGACAAAGCGTTCAGGAGTTATAATCAAAAATGTCAGTTTTTTAATATCTCCTGACCACTAGGGGGCAGAGCGCCAAAACTCTGCAGGTAGCCTCAGACCATGATTGACATAACACACACCTAGTTTGGTCAGAAAAGGCTAATGCATTGCGGAGATAAAGCCTCAATTTCAATTTTGCGACCATTACGTCGGATTCTTTCGCGAGTTATTCGTAAACGGTTTGACATATCAACTTTCTTTGGATAACTTTTTGTCATGATGGTCTGGAGATGATGTGGTTCAATTTTGGTGAAAATTGGACAAACGGTCTGGGAGGAGTTCGAAAAAGTAGGTTTTTAAAGAAAAATAACATGGCAAATCGGAGGTTTGGCCGAATATAACATATTTGGTATCTATGGTCTCGGCTTGACCCAATGAACACATTAAGACCATTTGTTTTACAATAGGTTAACGTCATCAAAAGTTATTAGCATATTTGTAAATTTGGTTATAACTTTTGACCACAAGGTGGCGCTGCCCCCAAACTTTTTGTGCCGTATCAAGATTAGGTGCCGAAGACACATATTGAGTTTCGTAACGATACGCCAATCCATTTGTTAAATATAGCAATTTATGACAATATTCAAAATGGCCGACGCTCTAAATGGCCGATATGGGAAAATTTGGTATCGCACGACTCGGCATGATGCACTGAATCTAACGAGACCAGTTTTATGATTTTTGGCCAAAGGGTTCAGGAGTTGTAAGGAAAAATGTCACTTTTTCATATCTCCTGACCACTAGGGGGCAGAGCGCCAAAACTCTGCAGGTAGCCTCAAACCATGATTGACATAACACACACCTAGTTTGGTCAGAAAAGGCTAATGCATTGGGGAGATAAAGCCTCAATTTCATTTTGGCGACTTTTACCTCAGATTCTTTCACGAGTTATTCGTAAACGGTTTGACGAATCAACTTTGTTTATATATCGTTTTGTCAACATTGTCAGGAGATGATGTGGTTCAATTTTCGTGAACATCGGACGAACGGCCTAGGAGGAGTTCGACAAAGTAGGTTTTTCATAAAATTCAAAATGGCGGGAAAATTTTCATGACGGAAAATGACGTCATAGGGTGCAATCGAATCGTCTTGAGCCAAGGAATCAGTGGACAAAAGAATTTTGTTTCTAGGACATACGGTTCAAAAGTTATTTACGTAAACGTGAGTGCAACTTTGGACAGTTGGTGGCGGTAGAGAGATTGAGTTAGAGACTTCAATTTTGCTATGGTCAATGATTAGACTCTCCTTTATGAGTGTGCCAACTTTTTTTCATTTTCCCGCTTACGGTTCTATGGGCTGTCATAGACTTCAATGGCAGAAGAAGAATAATAATAATAATAATAAATATAGCTGCAAGCAGCAATGACCGGGGTTCAAACGTCGCAAGACCATCTGAGCTGTCAAGACGGTTTGTGGTCAATCTGACTAGATTTCCTAATGAGCACAGTTCTGTGAAATTTCTACTCTGTGCAAACAATGAATAGAAATCTTTCAAAGATGTTCAGACTGAGAAGATTAAATGATATTGTGAACTGAACATCTGAACTGTTCTGTCAGTTTATGTCAGTCTATGTCAATCTGACTTGTTCTCCACATAAAAAGATTTTCTAGCCTGATGGTGCCTCTTGTGGACAAAAGTAGTATTACAGCTTTTCTAAGATTTTAAAATGTACATCGTTTGTAATTTATTGTGAGCCCTATGAGCATCAGAAATACATGAGACCTGACACATTTCTTCAAAATGACTTGTTCTTAACATGTTCACAGATCTGTGACGTTTCTCTTGAGGACAAAACTAGTATTACAGCTTTTCTAAGATTTTAAAATGTGGATCGTTTATAATTTATTGTGAGCCGTACGAGCATCAGAAATACATGAAACCTCACAAGTTTCTTCATAATGTCTTGTTCTTAACATTTACACAGTTTTGTGAAGTTTCTTGTTTTTGGACAAGATATATAGACATTTTAATCACAATAGGCCAAATCAGAAATATATGAAATTTTTTTTTTGCTGAACGGTTTAACTAATCGAAAATCCTTTGACAACTTTTTGCCTTGAGTGTCCCTAGATGATGCGTGTGAATTTTCAAGCCAGTGAGATTGACGGCCTATGACGAGTTCGAAAAATTTGAAATTTCAAAAATCTCCAATATTTCGCAAACAATTTGATTGACAGCAGTGGTTCTTGAGGCAAAGTTGTTCAGTATGAGGAGATCTATCAGATGATATCAATATTTTGGGGATGCGTGAAACACCACGTGAGTAGAGACGCAAAAAACTTGTTAGCACCAACGAGTGTCCGATTTTCTTCAAAATTCTGACAGACCACTAGGGCCATGAGTCAAACACGCCCATCGAGTTTCGTTCCGATCGACCTTCGTTAAGCTGGTCTAATTGATGCTCAAAGTTCATTGGCCGATGACGGTCATGTTTTTTGAGATACACCAATGTCCTCATAGACCATCATGGACCCTTGGACAAAGACCGTGCATGACAAGTCTCAGGTCAATCGGACTACCATGTGACCCTGTACAGGTGATTGAGTGTTTTTTTCGCAATATAGCGCCACCAAGTGGTCAATCATCGCAGTTTTTTTGGTGTGACCACAAATTGAGCTTATACATGACTATGTGAAGTTTGGTGAGATTATCTCTTTGCGTTCCAGAGCTATTACGATTTTAGCAAAAGTGTCTCCGCCTTATGCAAACGTTTTAGCGTGTCGTTGCAAGCGTGAATCACCGATCAAAATTATTTGAATAACTTTTGGTCATGAGAGTCTCTAGATGATATGTGTGAAGTTTCGCGTTATTTGGACAAACGGTCTATGAGGAGTTCGAAAACTTTTTTTTTCAGAAAATTCAAAATGGCGGAAAATTTTTATAGGCGGAAATGAAATCGGAGATATACATTTTTTAAGTTTTGAGCCAAGGATTCCAGAGATATAAGACACTTGAGTGTACGACAAACGGTTTACGAGTTATGAACATGTACGCGTTTGTAGTCGCTGTAGCGCCACCTATAGCCCGATTTGCGTCATATTTTGATACGTTCTCCCCAAATTGAGACCTACCATCTGACAAAGTTTCAAGTCTCTAGACCTTACGGTTTGGTCTGCACGAGACACATTACGGCAGAAGAATAATAATAATAATAATAATAATAATAAAAATCCTAACAATTACAATAGGTTTTCAACGCTTCGCGTTTGAACCCCTAATAAGAACCGGAACAAAAACAATAGGTGCCTCCGCACCTTCGGTGCTTGGCCCCTAATAAGAACCGGAACAAAAACAATAGGTGCCTCCGCACCTTCGGTGCTTGGCCCCTAATAATAATAAGAACCGGAACAAAAACAATAGGTGCCTCCGCACCTTCGGTGCTTGGCCCCTAATAATAAGAACCGGAACAAAAACAATAGGTGCCTCCGCACCTTCGGTGCTTGGCCCCTAATAATAAGAACCGGAACAGAAACAATAGGTGCCTTCGCACCTTCGGTGCTTGGCCCCTAAATATAGCTGCTAGCAGCCATCACGGGGCCAAGCGAAAGGAGGGCATTAAATGTCATGCCGACATGGCTGGCATCATCAGACCAACGGCAGTAAGAATCTAAAGACATTTCAATATGACTTAAGTCTAAATGGCTGAAAAATCAACAATACGGTCTTTAGTAATTCGATTTAATGGTTTATCACATTCAATCAACAGGCAGCGCTGTAACCAAATTGTAGTGTCAATTCATGTGGTACATTGAGAGTGTGGTGACATTGACACATGCAAAGTTTGCTTTCAATTGGGTAAACCATTGCTGACAGAGCACTAAAGTCATGTGTTTGTTAAACATAGCATCTTATAAGAAAAATCGAAATGGCAGACGCTCAAAATGGCCGATATGGGAAAATTTGGTATCACAGGGCTCGGCATGACCCACTGGATCTAAAGACAGCAGTTTCATGATTTTTAGACAAAGCGTTCAGGAGTTATAATCAAAAATGTCAGTTTTTTAATATCTCCTGACCACTAGGGGGCAGAGCGCCAAAACTCTGCAGGTAGCCTCAGACCATGATTGACATAACACACACCTAGTTTGGTCAGAAAACACTAATGCGTTGCGGAGATAAAGCCTCAATTTCATTTTTGCGACCATTACGTCGGATTCTTTCGCGAGTTATTCGTAAACGGTTTGACATATCAACTTTCTTTGGATAACTTTTTGTCAGGATGGTCTGGAGATGATGTGGTTTAATTTTGGTGAAAATTGGACAAACGGTCTGGGAGGAGTTCGAAAAAGTAGGTTTTTAAAGAAAAACAACATGGTGGACAAGAAGTTTGGCCGACTATGACAAATTTGGTATCTATGTTCTTGGATTGACCCAAGGAACGTATAAAGATAATTTGTTTTACTATAGGTTAACGCACTCAAAAGTTATTAGCATATTTGTAAATTTGGTTATAATTTTTGACCACAAGGGGGTGCTGCCTCGAAACTTTTTGAGTCGTATCAAGGTTAGGTGCCGAAGACACATATTGAGTTTCGTAACGATACGCCAATATCTTTGTTAAATATAGCAATTTATGACAATATTCAAAATGGCCGACGCTCAAAATGGCCGATATGGGAAAATTTGGTATCGCACGACTCGGCATGATGCACTGAATCTAAAGAGACCAGTTTTATTATTTTTGGCCAAAGCGTTCAGAAGTTATAAGCAAATATTTAACTTTTTCATATCTCCTGACCACTAGGGGGCACAGCGCCAAAACTCTGCAGGTAGCCTCAGATCATGATTGACATAACACACACCTAGTTTGGTCAGAAAACGCTAATGCGTTGCGGAGATAAAGCCTCAATTTCATTTTTGCGACCATTACGTCGGATTCTTTCGCGAGTTATTCGTAAACTGTTTGACATATCAACTTTCTTTGGATAACTTTTTGTCCACATGGTCTGGAGATGATGTGGTTCAATTTTCGTTGAAATCGGAAAAACGGCCTAGGAGGAGTTCGAAAAAGTAGGTTTTTCATAAAATTCAAAATGGCGGGAAAAATTTCATGACGGAAAATGACGTCATAGGGTGCAATCGAATCGTCTTGAGCCAAGGAATCAGTGGACATAAGAATTTTGTTTCTAGGTCATACGGTTCAAAAGTTATTAGCATAAACGTTAGTTCAACTTTGGACAGTTGGTGGCGCTAGAGATATTGAGTTAGAGACTTCAAATTTGTTATGGTCAATGATTGGACTGTCTTTAATGAGTGTGCCAACTTTTTTTCATTTTCCCGCTTACGGTTCTATGGGCTGTCATAGACTCCCATGGCGGAAGAAGATGAAGAATAAATATAGCTGCTAGCAGCCATCACGGGGCCAAGCGCAAGGAGGTCATTAAATGTCATGCCGACATGGCTGGCATCATCAGACCAACGGCAGTAAGAATCTAAAGACACTTCAATATGACTTAAGTCTAAATGGCTGAAAAATCAACAACACGGTCTTTAGTAATTCGATTTAATGGTTTATCACGTTCAACCAACAGGCAGCGCTGTAACCAAATTGTAGTGTCAATTCATGTGGTACATTGAGAGTGTGGTGACATTGACACATGCAAAGTTTGCTTTCAATTGGGTAAACCATTGCTGACAGAGCACTAAAGTCATGTGTTTGTTAAACATAGCATCTTATAAGAAAAATCGAAATGGCAGACGCTCAAAATGGCCGATATGGGAAAATTTGGTATCACAGGGCTCGGCATGACCCACTGGATCTAAAGACAGCAGTTTCATGATTTTTAGACAAAGCGTTCAGGAGTTATAATCAAAAATGTCAGTTTTTTAATATCTCCTGACCACTAGGGGGCAGAGCGCCAAAACTCGGCAGGTAGCCTCAGATCATGATTGACATAACACACACCTAGTTTGGTCAGAAAACACTAATGCGTTGCGGAGATAAAGCCTCAATTTCATTTTTGCGACCATTACGTCGGATTCTTTCGCGAGTTATTCGTAAACGGTTTGACATATCAACTTTCTTTGGATAACTTTTTGTCAGGATGGTCTGGAGATGATGTGGTTTAATTTTGGTGAAAATTGGACAAACGGTCTGGGAGGAGTTCGAAAAAGTAGGTTTTTAAAGAAAAACAACATGGTGGACAAGAAGTTTGGCCGACTATGACAAATTTGGTATCTATGTTCTTGGTTTGACCCAAGGAACGTATAAAGATAATTTGTTTTACCATAGGTTAACGCACTCAAAAGTTATTAGCATATTTGTAAATTTGGTTATAATTTTTGACCACAAGGGGGTGCTGCCTCGAAACTTTTTGAGTCGTATCAAGGTTAGGTGCCGAAGACACATATTGAGTTTCGTAATGATACGCCAATATCTTTGTTAAATATAGCAATTTATGACAATATTCAAAATGGCCGACGCTCAAAATGGCCGATATGGGAAAATTTGGTATCGCACGACTCGGCATGATGCACTGAATCTAAAGAGACCAGTTTTATTATTTTTGGCCAAAGCGTTCAGAAGTTATAAGCAAATATTTAACTTTTTCATATCTCCTGACCACTAGGGGGCACAGCGCCAAAACTCTGCAGGTAGCCTCAGATCATGATTGACATAACACACACCTAGTTTGGTCAGAAAACGCTAATGCGTTGCGGAGATAAAGCCTCAAGTTCATTTTTGCGACCATTACGTCGGATTCTTTCGCGAGTTATTCGTAAACTGTTTGACATATCAACTTTCTTTGGATAACTTTTTGTCCACATGGTCTGGAGATGATGTGGTTCAATTTTCGTTGAAATCGGAAAAACGGCCTAGGAGGAGTTCGAAAAAGTAGGTTTTTCATAAAATTCAAAATGGCGGGAAAAATTTCATGACGGAAAATGACGTCATAGGGTGCAATCGAATCGTCTTGAGCCAAGGAATCAGTGGACATAAGAATTTTGTTTCTAGGTCATACGGTTCAAAAGTTATTAGCATAAACGTTAGTTCAACTTTGGACAGTTGGTGGCGCTAGAGATATTGAGTTAGAGACTTCAAATTTGTTATGGTCAATGATTGGACTGTCTTTAATGAGTGTGCCAACTTTTTTTCATTTTCCCGCTTACGGTTCTATGGGCTGTCATAGACTCCCATGGCGGAAGAAGATGAAGAATAATAATAAGAACCGGAACAGAAACAATAGGTGCCTTCGCACCTTCGGTGCTTGGCCCCTAATAAGAACCGGAACAAAAACAATAGGTGCCTCCGCACCTTCGGTGCTTGGCCCCTAAATATAGCTGCTAGCAGCCATCACGGGGCCAAGCGCAAGGAGGGCATTAAATGTCATGCCGACATGACTGGCATCATCAGACCAACGGCAGTAAGAATCTAAAGACATTTCAATATGACTTAAGTCTAAATGGCTGAAAAACCAACAATACGGTCTTTAGCAATTCGATTTAATGGTTTATCGCATTCAACCAACAGGCAGCGCTGTAACCAAATTGTAGTGTGTGGTACATTGAGAGTGTGGTGACATTGACACATGCAAAGTTTGCTTTCAATTGGGTAAACCATTGCTGACAGCACTAAAGTCATGTGTTTGTTAAACATAGCATCTTATAAGAAAAATCGAAATGGCAGATGCTCAAAATGGCCGATATGGGAAAATGTGGTATCACAGGACTCGGCATGACCAACTGGATCTAAAGACAGCAGTTTCATGATTTTTAGACAAAGCGTTCAGGAGTTATAATCAAAAATGTCAGTTTTTTAATATCTCCTGACCACTAGGGGGCAGAGCGCCAAAACTCTGCAGGTAGCCTCAGACCATGATTGACATAACACACACCTAGTTTGGTCAGAAAAGGCTAATGCATTGCGGAGATAAAGCCTCAATTTCAATTTTGCGACCATTACGTCGGATTCTTTCGCGAGTTATTCGTAAACGGTTTGACATATCAACTTTCTTTGGATAACTTTTTGTCATGATGGTCTGGAGATGATGTGGTTCAATTTTGGTGAAAATTGGACAAACGGTCTGGGAGGAGTTCGAAAAAGTAGGTTTTTAAAGAAAAATAACATGGCAAATCGGAGGTTTGGCCGAATATAACATATTTGGTATCTATGGTCTCGGCTTGACCCAATGAACACATTAAGACCATTTGTTTTACAATAGGTTAACGTCATCAAAAGTTATTAGCATATTTGTAAATTTGGTTATAACTTTTGACCACAAGGTGGCGCTGCCCCCAAACTTTTTGTGCCGTATCAAGATTAGGTGCCGAAGACACATATTGAGTTTCGTAACGATACGCCAATCCATTTGTTAAATATAGCAATTTATGACAATATTCAAAATGGCCGACGCTCTAAATGGCCGATATGGGAAAATTTGGTATCGCACGACTCGGCATGATGCACTGAATCTAACGAGACCAGTTTTATGATTTTTGGACAAAGCGTTCAGGAGTTGTAAGGAAAAATGTCACTTTTTCATATCTCCTGACCACTAGGGGGCACAGCGCCAAAACTCTGCAGGTAGCCTCAGACCATGATTGACATAACACACACCGAGTTTGGTCAGAAAACGCTAATGCGTTGTGGAGATAGAGCCTCAAGTTCATTTTTGCGATCATTACGTCGGATTCTTTCGTGAGTTATTCGTAAACGGTTTGACATTTCAACTTTCTTTGGATAACTTTTTGTCAGCATGGTCTGGAGATGATGTGGTTCAATTTTCGTGAAAATCGGACAAACGGCCTAGGAGGAGTTCGAAAAAGTAGGTTTTTCATAAAATTCAAAATGGCGGGAAAATATTCATGACGGAAAATGACGTCATAGGGTGCAATCGAATCGTCTTGAGCCAAGGAATCAGTTGACAAAAGAATTTTGTTTCTAGGACATACGGTTCAAAAGTTATTTACGTAAACGTGAGTGCAACTTTGGACAGTTGGTGGCGCTATAGAGATTGAGTTAGAGACTTCAATTTTGCTATGGTCAATGATTGGACTGTCCTTTATGAGTGTGCCAACTTTTTTTCATTTTCCCGTTTACGGTTCTATGGGCTGCCATAGACTCCCATGGCACAAGAAAAAGAATAAATATAGCTGCTAGCAGCCATCACGGGGCCAAGCGCAAGGAGGGCATTAAATGTCATGCCGACATGGCTGGCATCATCAGACCAACGGCAGTAAGAATCTAAAGACATTTCAATATGACTTAAGTCTAAATGGCTGAAAAATCAACAATACGGTCTTTAGTAGTTCGATTTAATGGTTTATCACGTTCGACCAACAGGCAGCGCTGTAACCAAATTGTAGTGTCAATTCATGTGGTACATTGGGTAAATTGGGTAAACCATGGCTGACAGAGCACTAAAGTCATGTGTTTGTTAAACATAGCATCTTATAAGAAAAATCGAAATGGCAGACGCTCAAAATGCCCGATATGGGAATATTTGCTATCACAGGACTCGGCATGACCCACTGGATCTAAAGAGACCAGTTTCATGATTTTTGGCCAAAGGGTTCAGAAGTTATAAGCAAAAAAGTCAGTTTTTGATAACTCCTGACCACTAGGGGGCACAGCGCCAAAACTCTGCAGGTAGCCTCAAACCATGATTGACATAACACACACCTAGTTTGGTCAGAAAAGGCTAATGCATTGGGGAGATAAAGCCTCAATTTCATTTTGGCGACTTTTACCTCAGATTCTTTCGCGAGTTATTCGTAAACGGTTTGACGAATCAACTTTCTTTATATATCGTTTTGTCCACATTGTCGGGAGATGATGTGGTTCAATTTTCGTGAACATCGGACGAACGGCCTAGGAGGAGTTCGACAAAGTAGGTTTTTCATAAAATTCAAAATGGCGGGAAAATCTTCATGACGGAAAATGACGTCATAGGGTGCAATCGAATCGTCTTGAGCCAAGGAATCAGTGGACAAAAGAATTTTGTTTCTAGGACATACGGTTCAAAAGTTATTTACGTAAACGTGAGTGCAACTTTGGACAGTTGGTGGCGCTAGAGAGATTGAGTTAGAGACTTCAATTTTGCTATGGTCAATGATTGGACTCTCCTTTATCAGTGTGCCAACTTTTTTTCATTTTCCCGCTTACGGTTCTATGGGCTGTCATAGACTTCAATGGCAGAAGAAGAATAATAATAATAAATATAGCTGCAAGCAGCCATGACGGGGCCAAGCATAAGGAGGGCATTAAATGTTATGCCGACATGGCTGGCAGCATCAGACCAACGGCAGAAAGCATCTAAAGACATTTCAATATGACTTCAGTCTAAATGGCTGAAAAATCATCAATAAGGTCTTTAGTAATTCGATTTAACGGTTTATCACATTCGACCAACAGGCAGCGCTGTAACCAAATTGATGTGTCAAATCATGTGGCATATCCAGAGTGAGGTGACAATGATGCATGCAAAGTTTGGTGTCAATAGGGTAAAGCATTGATGAAACAGCTTTAAAGTCATGTGTTTGTTAAGCATAGCATTTCATGACAAAATTCTAAATAGCCGACACTGAAAATGGCCGATATGAGAAAATTTGGTATCGCAGGACTCTGCATGATGCACTGAATCTAAAGACAGCAGTTTCATGATTTTTGGACAAAGCATTCAGGAGTTATAATCAAAAATGTCAGTTTTTCATATCTCCTGACCACTAGGGGGCAGAGCGCCAAAACTCTGCAGGTAGCCTCAGATCATGATTGACATGACACACAGAAAGTTCGGTAAGAATACGCTAATGCGTTGCGGAGATATAGCCTCGCTTTATTTGGTGGCCACTTGGTCAAATTCATTCGCAATTTTATCGAAACCTGTTTGACGAATCAACTTTATTTTAATAACTTTTTGTCAACATGGTCTGAAGATGTTATGATTCAATTTTGGTGAAAATTGGACAAACGGTGTGGGAGGAGTTCGAAAAAGTAGGTTTTTAAAGAAAAACAACATGGCGGACAGGAAGTTTGGCCGACTATGACAAATTTGGTATCTGTGTTCTCAGTTTGACCCAAGGAACGTATAAAGATAATTTGTTTTACCATAGGTTAATGTATTCAAAAGTTATTAGCATATTTGTAAATTTGGTTATAACTTTTGACCACAAGGTGGCGCTGCCTCAAAACTTTTTGTGTCCTATCAGGCCCAGGTCCCGAAGACACATATCGAGATTCGTAACGATACACCAATGTGTTTGTTAAATATAGCAATTTATAACAAAATTCAAAATGGCCGACGCTCAAAATGGCCGATATGGGAAAATTTGGTATCGCACGACTCGGCATGATGCACTGAATCTAACGAGACCAGTTTTATGATTTTTGGCCAAAGCGTTCAGAAGTTATAAGCAAATATTTCACTTTATCCATATCTCCAGACCACTAGGAGGCGCTGCAGCAAAACTCTGCACATAGCCTCAGATCATGACTGTCGTAACACACACCAAGTTTGGTCAGAATACGCTAATGTGTTGCGCAGATATAGCCTCGGTTTCAATTCTGCGGCCATTTTCTCAAATTCTTTCGCAAGTTATTCGTAAACGGTTAGACAAATCTACTTTCTTTTAATAACTTTTTGTCAACATGGTCTGGAGATGATGTGGTTCATTTTTCGTGAAAATCGGACAAACGGCCTAGGAGGAGTTCGAAAAAGTAGGTTTTTAGTAAAATTCAAAATGGCGGGAAAATTTTCATGACGGAAAATGACGTCATAGGGTGCAATCGAATCGTCTTGAGCCAAGGAATCAGTGGACGAAAGAATTTTGTTTCTAGGACATACGGTTCAAGAGTTATTTACGTAAACGTGAGTGCAAATTTGGACAGGCGGTGGCGCTAGAGACATTGAGTTAGAGACTTCAAATTTGCTATGGTCAATGATTGGCTTGTCTTCTATCAGTGTGCCAAATTTTATCATTTTCCCGCAAACGGTTCTATGGCCTGCCATAGACTCCCATGGCGGAAGCGGAAGAAGCGGAAGAATAATAATAATAAGAACCGGAACAAAAACAATAGGTGCCTCCGCACCTTCGGTGCTTGGCCCCTAAATATAGCTGCAAGCAGCCATGACGGGGCCAAGCACAAGGAGGGCATTAAATGTCATGCCGACATGGCTGGCAGCATCAGACCAACGGCAGTAAGCATCTAAAGACATTTCAATATGACTTCAGTCTAAATGGCTGAAAAATCATCAATACGGTCTTTAGTAATTCGATTTAATGGTTTATCACGTTCGACCAACAGGCAGCGCTGTAACCAAATTGATGTGTCAAATTCATGTGGTATATCCAGAGTGAGGTGACAATGACACATGCAAAGTTTGGTGGAAAATTTGGTATCGCACGACTCGGCATGATGCCCTGAATCTAAAGACAGCAGTTTCATGATTTTTGGACAAAGCATTCAGGAGTTATAATCAAAAATGTCAGTATTTTATATCTCCTGACCACTAGGGGGCAGAGCGCCAAAACTCTGCAGGTAGCCTCAGATCATGATTGACATGACACACAGAAAGTTTGGTCAGAATACGCTAATGCGTTGCGGAGATATAGCCTCGCTTTATTTGGTGGCCATTTGGTCAAATTTGTTCGCAATTTTATCGAAACCTGTTTGACGAATCAACTTTATTTTAATAACTTTTTGTCAGCATGGTCTGAAGATGTTATGATTCAATTTTGGTGAAAATTGGACAAACGGTGTGGGAGGAGTTCGAAAAAGTAGGTTTTTAAAGAAAAACAACATGGCGGACAGGAAGTTTGGCCGACTATGACAAATTTGGTATCTGTGTTCTCGGTTTGACCCAAGGAACGTATAAAGACAACTTATTTTACCATAGGTTAACGTGTTCAAAAGTTATTAGCATTTTTGCAAATTTGTTTATAACTTTTGACCACAAGGTGGCGCTGCCTCGAAACTTTTTGTGTTGTATCAGGCCCAGATGCCGAAGACACATATCGAGTTTCGTAACGATACACCAATGTGTTTGTTAAATATAGCAATTTATGACAAAATTCAAAATGGCCGACCCTCAAAATGGCCGATAAGGGAAAATTTGGTATTGCACGACTCGGCATGATGCCCTGAATCTAACGAGACCAGTTTTATGATTTTTGATCGAAGCGTTCAGAAGTTATAAGCAAATATTTCACTTTTTCATATCTCCAGACCACTAGGGGGCAGAGCGCCAAATCTCCGCAGGTAGCCTCAGACCATCATTGCCATAACACACACCAAGTTTGGTCAGAATACGCTAATGCGTTGCAGAGATAAAGCCTCGCTTTCATTTCTGCGGCCATTTTGTCGAATTCATTCGCAAGTTATTCGTAAACGGTTTGACAAATAAACTTTCTTTTAATAACTTTTTGTACGCATAGTCTGGAGATGATGTGGTTCAATTTTCGTGAAAATCGGACAAACGGCCTAGGAGGAGTTCGAAAAAGTAGGTTTTTCGTAAAATTCAAAATGGCGGGAAAATTTTCATGACGGAAAGTGACGTCATAGGGTGCAATCGAATCGTCTTGAGCCAAGGAATTAGTGGACGAAAGAATTTTGTTTCTAGGACATACGGTTCAAGAGTTATTTACGTAAACGTGAGTGCAACTTTGGACAGTTGGTGGCGCTAGAGACATTGAGTTAGAGACTTCAAATTTGCTATGGTCAATGATTGGCTTGTCCTCTATCAGTGTGCCAAATTTTATCATTTTCCCGCAAACGGTTCTATGGCCTTACATAGACTTCCATGGCGGAAGAAGAAGAAGAAGAAGAAGAAGAAGATGAATAATAATAATAAAGAACCGGAACAATTACAATAGGTGCCTCCGCACCTTCGGTGCTTGGCCCCTAATAATAATAAGAACCGGAACAAAAACAATAGGTGCCTCCGCACCTTCGGTGCTTGGCCCCTAAATAGCTGCTAGCAGCCATCACGGGGCCAAGCGCAAGGAGGGCATTAAATGTCATGCCGACATGGCTGGCATCATCAGACCAATGGCAGTAAGAATCTAAAGACATTTCAATATGACTTAAGTCTAAATGGCTGAAAAATCAACAATACGGTCTTTAGTAATTCGATTTAATGGTTTATCACATTCAACCAGCAGGCAGCGCTGTAACCAAATTGTAGTGTCAATTCATGTGGTACATTGAGAGTGTGGTGACATTGACACATGCAAAGTTTGCTTTCAATTGGGTAAACCATTGCTGACAGAGCACTAAAGTCATGTGTTTGTTAAACATAGAATCTTATAAGAAAAATCGAAATGGCAGACGCTCAAAATGGCCGATATGGGAAAATTTGGTATCACAGGACTCGGCATGACCCATTGGATCTAAAGAGACCAGTTTCATGATTTTTGGCCAAAGGGTTCAGGAGTTATAAGCAAAAAAGTCAGTTTTTTAATATCTCCTGACCACTAGGGGGCAGAGCGCCAAAACTCTGCAGGTAGCCTCAAACCATGATTGACATAACACACACCTAGTTTGGTCAGAAAAGGCTAATGCATTGGGGAGATAAAGCCTCAATTTCATTTTGGCGACTTTTACCTCAGATTCTTTCACGAGTTATTCGTAAACGGTTTGACGAATCAACTTTGTTTATATATCGTTTTGTCAACATTGTCAGGAGATGATGTGGTTCAATTTTCGTGAACATCGGACGAACGGCCTAGGAGGAGTTCGACAAAGTAGGTTTTTCATAAAATTCAAAATGGCGGGAAAATTTTCATGACGGAAAATGACGTCATAGGGTGCAATCGAATCGTCTTGAGCCAAGGAATCAGTGGACAAAAGAATTTTGTTTCTAGGACATACGGTTCAAAAGTTATTTACGTAAACGTGAGTGCAACTTTGGACAGTTGGTGGCGGTAGAGAGATTGAGTTAGAGACTTCAATTTTGCTATGGTCAATGATTAGACTCTCCTTTATGAGTGTGCCAACTTTTTTTCATTTTCCCGCTTACGGTTCTATGGGCTGTCATAGACTTCAATGGCAGAAGAAGAATAATAATAATAATAATAATAAGAACCGGAACAAAAACAATAGGTGCCTCCGCACCTTCGGTGCTTGGCCCCTAAATATAGCTGCTAGCAGCCATCACGGGGCCAAGCGCAAGGAGGGCATTAAATGTCATGCCGACATGGCTGGCATCATCAGACCAACGGCAGTAAGAATCTAAAGACATTTCAATATGACTTAAGTCTAAATGGCTGAAAAATCAACAATACGGTCTTTAGTAGTTCGATTTAATGGTTTATCACGTTCGACCAACAGGCAGCGCTGTAACCAAATTGTAGTGTCAATTCATGTGGTACATTGGGTAAATTGGGTAAACCATGGCTGACAGAGCACTAAAGTCATGTGTTTGTTAAACATAGCATCTTATAAGAAAAATCGAAATGGCAGACGCTCAAAATGCCCGATATGGGAATATTTGCTATCACAGGACTCGGCATGACCCACTGGATCTAAAGAGACCAGTTTCATGATTTTTGGCCAAAGGGTTCAGAAGTTATAAGCAAAAAAGTCAGTTTTTGATAACTCCTGACCACTAGGGGGCACAGCGCCAAAACTCTGCAGGTAGCCTCAAACCATGATTGACATAACACACACCTAGTTTGGTCAGAAAAGGCTAATGCATTGGGGAGATAAAGCCTCAATTTCATTTTGGCGACTTTTACCTCAGATTCTTTCGCGAGTTATTCGTAAACGGTTTGACGAATCAACTTTCTTTATATATCGTTTTGTCCACATTGTCGGGAGATGATGTGGTTCAATTTTCGTGAACATCGGACGAACGGCCTAGGAGGAGTTCGACAAAGTAGGTTTTTCATAAAATTCAAAATGGCGGGAAAATCTTCATGACGGAAAATGACGTCATAGGGTGCAATCGAATCGTCTTGAGCCAAGGAATCAGTGGACAAAAGAATTTTGTTTCTAGGACATACGGTTCAAAAGTTATTTACGTAAACGTGAGTGCAACTTTGGACAGTTGGTGGCGCTAGAGAGATTGAGTTAGAGACTTCAATTTTGCTATGGTCAATGATTGGACTCTCCTTTATCAGTGTGCCAACTTTTTTTCATTTTCCCGCTTACGGTTCTATGGGCTGTCATAGACTTCAATGGCAGAAGAAGAATAATAATAAATATAGCTGCTAGCAGCCATCACGGGGCCAAGCGCAAGGAGGGCATTAAATGTCATGCCGACATGACTGGCATCATCAGACCAACGGCAGTAAAAATCTAAAGACATTTCAATATGGCTTAAGTCTAAATGGCTGAAAAACCAACAATACGGTCTTTAGCAATTCGATTTAATGGTTTATCGCATTCAACCAACAGGCAGCGCTGTAACCAAATTGTAGTGTGTGGTACATTGAGAGTGTGGTGACATTGACACATGCAAAGTTTGCTTTCAATTGGGTAAACCATTGCTGACAGAGCACTAAAGTCATGTGTTTGTTAAACATAGCATCTTATAAGAAAAATCGAAATGGCAGACGCTCAAAATGGCCGATATGGGAATATTTGGTATCATAGGACTCGGCATGACCCACTGGATCTAAAGAGACCAGTTTCATGATTTTTGGCCAAAGGGTTCAGAAGTTATAAGCAAAAAAGTCAGTTTTTGATAACTCCTGACCACTAGGGGGCACAGCGCCAAAACTCTGCAGGTAGCCTCAAACCATGATTGACATAACACACACCTAGTTTGGTCAGAAAAGGCTAATGCATTGGGGAGATAAAGCCTCAATTTCATTTTGGCGACTTTTACCTCAGATTCTTTCACAAGTTATTCGTAAACGGTTTGACGAATCAACTTGTTTATATATCGTTTTGTCCACATTGTCAGGAGATGATGTGGTTCAATTTTCGTGAACATCGGACGAACGGCCTAGGAGGAGTTCGACAAAGTAGGTTTTTCATAAAATTCAAAATGGCGGGAAAATTTTCATGACGGAAAATGACGTCATAGGGTGCAATCGAATCGTCTTGAGCCAAGGAATCAGTGGACAAAAGAATTTTGTTTCTAGGACATACGGTTCAAAAGTTATTTACGTAAACGTGAGTGCAACTTTGGACAGTTGGTGGCGGTAGAGAGATTGAGTTAGAGACTTCAATTTTGCTATGGTCAATGATTAGACTCTCCTTTATGAGTGTGCCAACTTTTTTTCATTTTCCCGCTTACGGTTCTATGGGCTGTCATAGACTTCAATGGCAGAAGAAGAATAATAATAATAATAATAATAAGAACCGGAACAAAAACAATAGGTGCCTCCGCACCTTCGGTGCTTGGCCCCTAATAAATATAGCTGCAAGCAGCAATGACGGGGCCAAGCACAAACAGGGCATTGACGTGGCCGGCAGCATAAGAGCAATTGAAGTAATCAACAACTAAATGCATTTTAATATGATTTTAGGCTAAATGGCTGAAAAATCATTAATACAGACACTGTAATTTGAATGAAAAGTTTATCGCTTTGGACCAATAGTTGGCGCTGTGTCCAAATTGTTAGAATTGGGTCCGAGTAATGTGACAATGAAATCTGCAAAGTTTGGTGTTATTTGGACAAAACATTACTGACTTAAAGCATTAAAGTCATTTTGTCATCACTACCTCAAATTTGTAATTGCGGTATACGAAAACGGTTTTGTCTATCGACACGAAATCCATAACTTTTTGTCAGCACAGTCTGAAGATGATACGATTCGATTTTGGTGAAAATCGGACAAACGGTCTGGGAGGAGTTTGAAAAAGTAGGTTTTTGAATGAAACAACATGGCGGATATGAAATTTAGGCAAACTATGTCAAATTTGGTATCTGTGTTCTCGGTGTGACCCAAGGAACATATTAAGATCATTTGTTTTAAAATAGCTTAATGTAATCAAAAGTTATTAGCATTTTTGGAAATTGTGTTATAACTTTTGACCACAAGGTGGCGCTGCCCCGAAACTTTTGGTGTAGGTTCAAATCAAGGTCCCAAAGACACATACTGAGTTTCGTAATGATACGCCAATGCGTTTGTAAAATATAGCATTTTACGACAAATTTCAAAATGGCCAACGCCCAAAATGGCCGATATAAGAAAATTTGGTATCGGACGACTCAGCATGATGCCCTGAATCTAAAGAGACCAGTTTTATGATTTTTGACCAAAGTGTTCAGAAGTTATAAGCAAAAAAGTCAATTTTTTATATCTCCTGACCACTAGGGGGCAGTGCACCAAAACTCTGCAGGTAGCCTCAGATTATGACTACTATGACACACACCAATTTTGGTCTGAATATGCAAATGCGTTGCGGAGATATAGCCTCAAGTTCATTTTTGCGGCAAATTCGTCGAACTCTTTCGCAAGTTTATCAAAAACGGAATGACCAATCAACTTGATTTCCATAACTTTTTGTCTCCATAGTCTGGAGATGATGTGGTTCAATTTTTGTGAGAATCGGACAAACGGCCTAGGAGGAGTTCGACAAAGTAGGTTTTTCATAAAACTCAAAATTGCGGAAAAATTTTCATGACGGAAAATGACGTCATAGGGTGCAATCGAATCGGCTTGACCCAAGGAATCAGTGGACAAAGGAATTTTGTTTCTAGCCCTTATGGTTCAAGAGTTATTAGCATAAATGTAAGTGTAACTTTGGACAGTTGGTGGCGCTAGAGGGATTGAGGTAGAGACTCCAAAATTGGTGTGGTCAATGATTGGACTGTCCTCTATGTGTGTGCCAAATTTCATCATTTTCCTGCATATGGTTCTATGGGCTGCCATTGACTTCTGGGTGGAAGAAGAAGAAGAAGAATAAATATAGCTGCAAGCAGCAATGACGGGGCCAAGCACAAACAGGGCATTGACGTGGCCGGCAGCATAAGAGCAATTGAAGTAATCAACAACTAAATGCATTTTATTATGATTTTAGGCTAAATGGCTGAAAAATCATTAATACAGACACTGTAATTTGAATGAAAAGTTTAGCGCTTTGGACCAATAGTTGGCGCTGTGTCCAAATTGTTAGAATTGGGTCCGAGTAATGTGACAATGAAATCTGCAAAGTTTGGTGTTATTTGGACAAAACATTACTGACTTAAAGCATTAAAGTCATTTTGTCATCACTACCTCAAATTTGTAATTGCGGTATACGTAAACGGTTTTGTCTATCAACACGAAATCCATAACATTTTGTCAGCACAGTCTGAAGATGATACGATTCGATTTTGGTGAAAATCGGACAAACGGTCTAGGAGGAGTTTGAAAAAGTAGGTTTTTGAAGAAAACAACATGGCGGATATGAAATTTAGGCAAACTATGTCAAATTTGGTATCTGTGTTCTCGGTGTGACCCAAGGAACATATTAAGATCATTTGTTTTAAAATAGCTTAATGTAATCAAAAGTTATTAGCATTTTAGGAAATTGTGTTATAACTTTTGACCACAAGGTGGCGCTGCCCTGAAACTTTTGGTGTAGGTTCAAATCAAGGTCCCAAAGACACATACTGAGTTTCGTAATGATACGCCAATGCGTTTGTAAAATATAGCATTTTACGACAAATTTCAAAATGGCCGACACCCAAAATGGCAGATATAAGAAAATTTGGTATCGCACGACTCAGCATGATGCCCTGAATCTAAAGAGACCAGTTTTATGATTTTTGAACAAAGTGTTCAGAAGTTACGAGCAAAAAACTCACTTTTTTATATCTCCTGACCACTAGGGGGCAGTGCGCCAAAACTCTGCAGGTAGCCTCAGATCATGACTACTATGACACACACCAATTTTGGTCTGAATACGCAAATGCGTTGCGGAGATATAGCCTCAATTGCATTTTTGCGGCAAATTCGTCAAAATCTTTTGCATGTTTATCAAAAACGGTTTGACCAATCAACTTGATTCTCATAACTTTTTGTCTTCATAGTCTGGAGATGATGTGGTTCAATTTTCGTGAAAATCGGACCAACGGTCTAGGAGGAGTTTGAAAAAGTTGGTTTTTCATAAAATTCAAAATGGCGGACAAATTATCATAAGGGAAATGACGTCATGGGACCCAATCGAATCAGCATGAGCCAACGAATCAGTGGACAAAAGAATTGTGTTTCTAGCCCTTATGGTTCAAGAGTTATTAGCATAAATGTAAGTGTAATTTTGGACAGTTGGTGGCGCTAGAGGGATTGAGGTAGAGACTCCAAAATTGGTGTGGTCAATGATTGGACTGTCCTCTATGTGTGTGCCAAATTTCATCATTTTCCCACTTACGGTTCTATGGGCTGCCATTGACTTCTGGGTGGAAGAAGAATAATAATAATAATAATAATAATAAGAACGAGAACGATTACAATAGGTGCCTCCGCACCTTCGGTGCTTGGCCCCTAATAAATATAGCTGCAAGCAGCAATGACGGGGCCAAGCACAAACAGGGCATTGACGTGGCCGGCAGCATAAGAGCAATTGAAGTAATCAACAACTAAATGCATTTTAATATGATTTTAGGCTAAATGGCTGAAAAATCATTAATACAGACACTGTAATTTGAATGAAAAGTTTAGCGCTTTGGACCAATAGTTGGCGCTGTGTCCAAATTGTTAGAATTGGGTCCGAGTAATGTGACAATGAAATCTGCAAAGTTTGGTGTTATTTGGACAAAACATTACTGACTTAAAGCATTAAAGTCATTTTGTCATCA
>JAWRVZ010001367.1:0-20000 GCA_037043235.1 Rhodeus uyekii
TGTCCTCCTCCTCATCCACCTGTCCTCCTCCTCATCCACCTGTCCTCCACCTCCACCTGTCCTCCACCCGTCCTCCTCCTCCACCCGTCCTCCTCCACCTGTCCTCCTCCACCTCCACCTGTCCTCCTCCTCATCCACCTGTCCTCCTCCTCCCCTCCACCTGTCTTCCTCCCCTCCACCTGTCCTCCACCCGTCCTCCTCCTCATCCACATGTTCTCCTCCTCATCCACCTGTCGTCCTCCTCATCCACCTGTCCTCCTCCTCATCCACCTGTCCTCCACCTGTCTTCCTCCCCTCCACCTGTCCTCCACCCGTCCTCCTCCTCCACCCGTCCTCCTCCTCATCCACATGTCCTCCTCCTCATCCACATGTCCTCCTCCTAATCCACCCGTCCTCCTCCTCTCCTCCACCCGTCCTCCTCCTCCTCTCCTCCACCTGTCCTCCACCTGTCCTCCACCTCTCCTCCACCTGTCCTCCACCTGTCCTCCACCTGTCCTCCACCTGTCCTCCTCTCCTCCACCTGTCCTCCTCCTCCACCTGTCCTCCACCTCAAAAAACACTCCTCCACACATAAACCATTGTCTGATAAAATAGTGTAATTCCAGAAAGACTTGCCACATTTAAAAACAGATGTTCTAGATCTTCCCCCTCACCACTAAACCTTTCCACCTCTCCTCCACCTGTCCTCCTCTCCTCCACCCGTCCTCCTCCTCCTCCACCTGTCCTCCTCCTCCACCTCTCCTCCACCTGTCCTCCACCTCTCCTCCACCTGTCCTCCACCTGTCCTCCACCCGTCCTCCACCTGTCCTCCACCTGTCCTCCACCTCTCCTCCACCTGTCCTCCACCTCTCCTCCACCTGTCCTCCTCCTCTCCTCCACCTGTCCTCCACCTGTCCTCCTCTCCTCCACCTGTCCTCCACCTCAAAAAACACTCCTCCACACATAAACCATTGTCTGATAAAATAGTGTAATTCCAGAAAGACTTGTGCCACATTTAAAAACAGATGTTCTAGATCTTCCCCCTCACCACTAAACCTTTCCACCTGTCCTCCACCTGTCCTCCACCTGTCCTCCTCCACCTGTCCTCCTCCACCTGTCCTCCTCCACCTGTCCTCCTCCTCCTCATCCACCTGTCCTCCTCCACCTCCACCTGTCCACCTGTTTGTCGAGCCCGAGACCCCCGGCCCTCTGTAAGACGGTTTGTGGTACAGGAGTCTCTTGGCTGCTTGCAGTCTAACAGCACTGATCCTGCTCTTGACCAGTGGCGCTCTTACAGAAGGGGCCCCTCCCCTGCCGAGAAATGAGCGGACCGGAGAAAAGTAGTGCCGAGTGTTTGATAAAGAGTGGCCAACAACATATTTTCAAGGGCTGATTTCAAAAGTCCCATCAAGGGCTGTGTGTCTGATAGAAACTCTAGCGGCTTTTAAAGAATACAACATCAGCCGTCATTTTGCCACAAATCATGCCAACTACGCTAGCAAACAGTGTCCAGAAGAACGGGCTCCAGCTCAGAGACTGACGGCTCATGCAGACTCAGTTCAGCTCAGCCCATGTGTGTGAACACATTCAGCGTCATGAACGTCACAGATCAACTTAACTAGCCGACACATTTCTCAGGCTTTCTGACATGTGCATTTCAGTAGATGTAATAATGATGTCATTGGGGTGGGCAAACTATTTGTCTCGTGAGCCCCATTGGTTTCTTAAAATGTGTGTGTGGGGGGGGGGGGGTAGAGCGCAGTTCGCGATTGTTGGTTAGGGTTTAATACAAGTTCGGCGGCCCAGATTAAAAAGCCCAACGGGCCGTAGTTTGCCACCCCTGCACCCGCTGGTGTCGCCAGTCTCCGCTTGATTCCTGCATGTCTCCATCACTCAACACTGTTCCCAAATGCATGTCAATGCAATGTCTCGTTCCCGCTCTCGAAAGGGAACGTCTCCGGTCACTATCATAACCCGAGTTCCCTGACACGCGAACGAAACGCTGAATATTCCGCCGTGTTTCTCGACCGGCTGTGCAGCGTTCAGCCATGATTCAGAGGCAATGCTGCGTTTATGCTGTTCATACTGTCTGTCAGAGCCGTATCGCACCACCAGCGTTGCCAATTGGACTGCAGATCCAACTAGCTCATTAGTTTGTTTGAATGAAATTTATATTAATTTGTTTTTTTTCAATTTTTATCAGCCAGCCCAATGCAATCCCAATCTGGCAACCCTGCGTGACACTTCTCCCGCACCCTTTCAGAAGTGATGTGAAGGAGTTCAGCTCTGCCCTGAGTGTGATGCTCCTGCAAATGAAGGAGAGCAACAACACTGTTCCCACTGACACTGACTGGGAGTTATTAAATTAAGACAATTGGAAAAAAAATTTACAACGAACCCGACACATTGATGCTTTGGTGCATGTTTAAAGGCCAAATCTGTTCATGTAATGTTTTTACATTTCATTAAGTTGGCTTGAGAAAGCCAACTTAGTGATATTGTATCTAAACTTATTATTAAGTTGGCTTGAGAAAGCCAACTTAGTGATATTGTATCTAAACTTATTATTAAGTTGGCTTGAGAAAGCCAACTTAGTGATATTGTATCTAAACTTATTATTATTATTATTATTATTATTATTCTTCTTACCTAAAATTCTCAAAGCATCTCCTCCTAGAGCTTTAAAGCTACAACCACTAAACTCTGCTCAGACTTCAGACCTGTTCTGACTTGAGTTGCTATCCCTTTTCAGACTGATCAGACTTATGATTTTTGATAAAAGTGAAGATTAAAGTCATAAAATCTCCATAGACTTTCACTAATGAAGTGAAAACTGAATTTTAGATAGAGCGTCCACTCCATCTGTTGGTAACATCACAACATTACACCTGATATATAATACATTTCAATACAGTATGTGTGAACATGTCCATTCCAATGGGCATGCATTTTATTTTTTTAAATCCTGAAAAAAAAACTTGCAGGTCTACAATCGATTTTTTACTTTAATTAGTAAGTTAAATCTCTCTATTTTACATACATAATATCACAAAATTACACCCCTGTCAGTGAGAGCACTGAAGTTTGAACGAATCAGAGCGCTGCAATTCAAAGCCTCAAAGCTTTTCAAAGACGCCATTACTGCTGGAGAGAGAGATCATAATCTCCTAAAATAGATTTATGTGAGAGAGTTTGTGATCAAACGGAAATTGTTTCCGATTATCAAGTAACCGCTACAGCGTGTTTGCTTGAAGATTTATGCACTTATATGGCCGAATTCTGACTCTCATTCGTCTTTACATGGCGACTATGATACTATAGGAAAGGTAAGTGAAGTTTAAACGCGCGTCCTCCTGGACTCGCGCCAAAGCATAACCGTCTAAGCGCCTACGTTTATTTATAGCGCTCATTTATGTACTTTATTGCCGAATTCTGACAATCGCTCGTGTTTGCACGGGGAAGACACATGTAAACGGCTTCCCTGAGCAGCGCGCGCTGACTCTCTTCAAATGCAGCGTCTAACAGTCAAAGTTATTTATAACTAATTCTCGAGTATATAGTTACATTGTGTTAATTCTTTTATCTGCTTTTAACTAAAGTCTGACTCCTGTTCTCGAGTTCAAACGCGTTTCCTGAGCAGATTCGCTGATAGATCGATGTTTTGTGAACACTTAAACAATAAATGAAATAAGGTATTTAAAAGGATGCAAAAACGATGGCAGATCGATTCAAACTGTAAACTGCTTGAGTTCAAAAAAACTGCATTACTCTGCTGCATTACATGAGCAGGAATTATTTTAAAAATACTAATATTTAAGTTATTTTGTTTCCCATGGAGGAAGGCTTTATACAAATATTACATTGCGTTGATTCCTTTATCTGCTATAATTGCCGTGTTGAACTGAAGTCTGACATGGCAGATCGAGTCAATCTGAAAACTGCTTGAGATTAGAAAAAACAGCATTACTCTCCTCATTGTACTTTAGCAGGAATTATTTAAGAAATACTAATATTTAAGTTATTTTATTTCACATGAAGAAAGGCTTTATATACACACACACACACACACACACATATATACATATATATATATATATATATATACATATATATACACACACATACATATCTATCTATACACACATTTATATAGTAAATAAATGTATAAAGGGCTCCATATATATGCAGTGGAACTGCAGTCTGTTTAGAAAGTGGTAAGACTATATTAATAATGCTTAATTACATCTTTAAAATAGAAATAAAACAAAGTATTCACATTAGTGAAAACTGACCGTTAAAAGCCAAGGATGTAATTAAACCGTAAACATTTTTATAAACTAATTGCAATTTAACACTTTGGGGATCAAAAAGCATTGTTATTTATTTTTTGGTATTTCGTTACAACACCGATGATCCCTCTTGATGAAAAAACTCCATGTATGTTCCCTAGATGCCATTTTGTGCACTAACCAAGTATTGCAACACTTCTGTAATCAATTAATTATTTACTCATGTTTATTACCAATGTAAATGTTGTTTATTTTAGATTTATATTTAATATTCATTATTATTCTTTGATATTTCAGACCACTCACTGTTCAGCTGAATCATCAATAACCTCCAGTCTCTGCGTCAACTGACTCTTGTGTTCTTTAAAACATTAAATCTCACTAGTGACTTGTTAAATAACATTCATTCTCGTCAGTGACATGTTAACTCATGTTAAATCTCACAAGCGACCTACGAATTAACAAATCTCACTAGCGAGATGTTAGTTCACACTAAATGTCAATAGCGTCTTGTTAATTAACGTTAAATCTTGCTAGCAACATGCTAGATCACGCAAATTCTCACTAGTGACATGCTAGATCATGCTAAATCTTGATAGCAACTTGTTAATTAACAATAAATCTTGCTACCAATATGCTAATTCAGCGAATTCTTGCCAGCAACATGCTTATTTATGTTAAATGTTGCTAATGACTTCGGAATTCATTCTAAATCTTGCTAGCAACAAGATAATTAACATTAAATCTTGCTAGCAAAATTGATCATCAATTGATTAAAGATTAAATTATGATCAAAGAACATAACGACACCTTAGTAACTGCCTAGAAACAACGCAAGGCAATAACTAACAAGTGTATATATGCTCAAGATCTAATTCTTTCCATCTATCTATCTGTAAACTTAAACAACTTTTTAAGCTTTTACAAATAAATTTAACTTTCAGGATATGCTTTCTCAAGCCAACTGAAGTTTATATCATAAACTTCCTCTATCTAGTTATTTTTATTATTATTTTTCTTCTTACCTAAAATTCTAAAAGAATCTCCTCCTACAGCTTTAAAGCTACAACCACTAAACTCTGCTCAGACTTCAGACCTGTTCTGACTTGAGTTGCTATATCGTTTCTAAGGGATCGGGGGTACGATGTTCGCCCCAGGGGCGAAAAAGCAGCCGAAAAATCCCATTGACTTAACATTGCGACGAACTTTGACGATTAATAACTCGGAGCGAAGAATCTCCTCCTAAAAAGATGACACTCGATTTGTAAAAAGATGAAACTCGCCACATTTGAAGAGGGTGACAGCCTCTGTAAGAACATACCACACAATGGGGTGAAAGTTGCACCCCTGGGGTGCTAGAGCTGCCCAAATTTGCCCCATAGAGATGAATGGGGAAGGCTGTCCCATGAAACACCATCTACTATGGCAAAATGCATAGGGATTTTGAATTGAACATATCTCTTCAGCACAGCGTCACAGAGACAAGGGGGAGGGCTCATTTTACTCAGGCGACCAATGAGTGTCTCAGGATCACAGTGAAGCTATTAAGCCACGCCCTAGCAACCATTTAGAGCACCTTAGCAACCCATCTCAAACTGGCAAACTGCCAATCACCAATGTTTTCAACACTTCCTAGCCACGCCCTAGCAACCATTATCGAGCACCTTAGCAACCAAATGCAAAGCGAGATATCTTCAGTTCTGAATGTCGTAGAGGCGTTGTGGTTGATTTATATCGTTCATACTGTCAAGCAGCCTTTGAAGTGACATCAATGGCAGAGGCTTAGCCACTCCTTAGCAACCAAACAAAGTACCCTAGCAACCATTTAGCCAGACCTATATCTCTGCATCAGAAAGTCGTAGAGACATGGGGGTTGGGTCTATTGGCGCCATTCACTGACCAACTGAATCATCAGTAATCTCCAAATAAATCTTGTTAGCAAAAAAATATCAAAACTTTTCAAGCTTAAAGCTGTTACAACTAATTTAAACTTTCAGGCTAGGCTTTCTCAAGCCAACTGAAGTTTATATAATAAACTTCCTCTATCTAGTTATTATTAAGTTGGCTTGAGAAAGCCAACTTAGTGATATTGTATCTAAACTTATTATTATTATTATTATTATTATTATTCTTCTTACCTAAAATTCTCAATGCATCTCCTCCTAGAGCTTTAAAGCTACAACCACTAAACTCTGCTCAGACTTCAGACCTGTTCTGACTTGAGTTGCTATCCCTTTTCAGACTGATCAGACTTATGATTTTTGATAAAACTGAAGATTAAAGTCATAAAATCTCCATAGACTTTCACTAATGAAGTGAAAACTGAATTTTAGATAGAGCGTCCACTCCATCTGTTGGTAACATCACAACATTACACCTGATATATAATACATTTCAATACAGTATGTGTGAACATGTCCATTCCAATGGGCATGCATTTTATTTTTTTAAATCCTGAAAAAAAAACTTGCAGGTCTACAATCGATTTTTTACTTTAATTAGTAAGTTAAATCTCTCTATTTTACATTCATAATATCACAAAATTACACCCCTGTCAGTGAGAGCACTGAAGTTTGAACGAATCAGAGCGCTGCAATTCAAAGCCTCAAAGCTTTTCAAAGACGCCATTACTGCTGGAGAGAGAGATCATAATCTCCTAAAATAGATTTATGTGAGAGAGTTTATGATCAAACGGAAATTGTTTCCGATTATCAAGTAACCGCTGCAGCGTGTTTCCTTGAAGATTTATGCACTTATATGGCAAATTCTGACTCTCATTCGTCTTTACTCGGCAACGGAGTACATTACTATGGGGAAGGTAAGTGAAGTTTAAACGCGCGTCCTCCTGGACTCGCGCCAACGCATAACCGTCTAAGCACCTACGTTTATTTATAGCGCTCATTTATGTACTTTATTGCCGAATTCTGACTCTCGCTCGTGTGTTCATGGGGAAGACACATGTAAAAAGGCTTCCCTGAGCAGCGCGCGCGCTGACTCTCTTCAAATGCAGCGTCTAACAGTCAAAGTTATTTATAACTAATTCTTGAGTATATAGTTACATTGTGTTAATTCTTTTATCTGCTTTTAACTAAAGTCTGACTCCTGTTCTCGAGTTCAAACGCGCTTCCTGAGCAGATTCGCTGATAGATCGATGTTTTGTGAACACTTAAACAATAAATGAAATAAGGTATTTAAAAGGATGCAAAAACGATGGCAGATCGATTCAAACTGTAAACTGCTTGAGATTTAAAAAAACTGCATTACTCTGCTGCATTACATGAGCAGGAATTATTTAAAAAATACTAATATTTAAGTTATTTTGTTTCCCATGGAGGAAGGCTTTATACAAATATTACATTGCGTTGATTCCTTTATCTGCTATAATTGCCGTGTTGAACTGAAGTCTGACATGGCAGATCGAGTCAATCTGAAAACTGCTTGAGATTAGAAAAAACTGCATTACTCTCCTCATTGTACTTTAGCAGGAATTATTTTAAAAATACTAATATTTAAGTTTGTTTCCCATGAAGGAAGGATTTACATATACATCTAAAAAGTATGTATTAGAGGCTCCATATACGCGCGTCCTCCCGCATTCGCGCGTCCACGCCTAAGCGCCTACGTTTATTTATAGCGCGTAAATTTATTCACACACATACATGCATATCTATCTATTAGTGATGTGCTTCTCGGTTCGAATCCCTGAAGCGTGTGCCGAGTAATCTAGATGAGTGGTTCATGAACCGCGGGTCGATGCGCGTGTTGCTGACGTAAGTGCTGACGTTTGAAGCCCCGCGTAGCGGGTGTACCACGTGACTGCTTCAGGAAAGGATTCGCTAGGTTTGAGTGCAGGTCGAAATAAAAGCGGCAGTGAAACACTATGTATTGTCCCTCGCTTTTTGTGTTTTTGGGTCCCTTTATTGCGCTGTTTTTGGCATTCGATTCGAGCTTCTTTTTTGCGATGGAACCAACAAGAAAGAGGAGATTTTCCCTGTTTGGGAGCACTTTGAGTTGTTCTCACCTAAGAATGTAAGGCACTTGCAATTACTATGTAATAGATTCCATTAATGAATAAAATAAAATGTGACAACTATTCTGAATACTTGTAGCTGAAGCATCTGATGTGTTCCAAGGAGCTAAGTTATAATAATAACACCTCAACTATGCTAAGGCACTTTAGAGTCTTGCATGGCAACGAGGAAACCAACCAGGTTGAACCTGGCTCAGGTATTCCATTTATATTCATAGCTCCACACTACACTGTATAGTTGTTTTTTTTAACTCTTACATATGTAATTCAATTTAGCTGAGAAGGTTGACTTGGCTGAGCACTTTATTATCACATTTCAATACTTTTCAATTCAATAAATTATATTTTTTAGACTTTGAAAGCCATAGTGGAAAATTTTTTTTTAAATAAAAATGAATAAACTCTTTATTTTACCTCCTTATTTAACATTTTCACTTGTTGCATAAGCAAAAACAAAAAAAGTAACACAAAACAATTCATGTTAAAACTCTTCAAATAATATTTTTGTAATCAGAGCATGATTCACATCCCACCATTTTATTGCAAGCACCAAGCATGTTATACATTTTTCTGCCCACATGATGGGGTAGTCGAGCAAATGAATCATCTTGAAGCCCCTATGTGTGTGAAGCATTTCCCTGCAGGGCTTCACTGCTTCAAGGGGCTTCATTTTGCCATCACTACTATCTATGTCACAAGGCGCAGGATCGTGTGCGATGCGGAGCATACGCGGAGCCAGAAATGCAAGTAAACACTTTATTCAATAACAAAAACAAAAGCACGCGATGGTGCAAACTCAACAGAAATAACATCCACACACGACTAGGGAACATAACATTAACAATCGACAACAGGGGAGTGAACATGGATAACTTAAATACTGACTATGATTAACAGAAACACAAAACACCTGTGACTGATAAGTGCTAATGGGAACTGGGTGAGGTGAGATCAGGAACGGGGAACATGTGACACAGACAAGGTAAACTAAGAGTCCAGGGTGAAAACTAACATAAACGTGACAATCTACATCTATATTGTAAATATAAAGGGCTCCATATACATGCAGTGTAACTGCTGTCTGTTTTGAAAGTGGTAAGACTACATAAATAATGCTTAATTACATCTTTAAAATAGAAATAAAACAAAGTATTATTCACAGTATCACAGTACCATTTATTTATATATATATATATATATATATATATATATATATATATATATATATATATATATATACACACATACACACACATCTATTTAGTATATATAAAAGGCTACATATAGTGTAACTGTGGTGTAACTGCAGTCTCTTTTGAAAGTGATTAGCCTATATTAATAATGCTTAATTACAGCTTTAAAATAGAAATAAAACAAAGTATTATTCACAGTATCATATATATATATATATATATATATATATATATATATATATATATATATATATATATATACACACACACACACACACACACCTCTATACATATTATATATATATATATATATATATATATATATACATACACATCTATTTAGTATATATAAAAGGCTACATATACATGCAGTGTAACTGCAGTCTCTTTTGAAAGTGATTAGCCTATACTAATAATGCTTAATTACAGCTTTAAAATAGAAATTAAACAAAGTATTTTTCGCATTAGTGAAAACTGACCGTTAAAAGCCAAGGATGTAATTAAACCGTAAACATTTTTTTAAACTAATTACAATTTTCCAACACTTTGGGGATCAAAAAGCATAATTATAACTTATTTTTAAGTTTAAACTCTCAAAACTTTTTAAGCTAATTAACGATAAATCTTGCTAACAATATGCTAATTCAGCAAATTCTTGCCAGCAACATGCTTATTTATGTTAAATGTTGCTAATGACTTCAGAATTCATACTAAATCTTGCTAGCAACAAGATAATTAACATTAAATCTTGCTAGCAAAATTGATCATCAATTGATTAAAATATTAAATTATGATCAAAGAACATAACGACACCTTAGTAACTGCCTAGAAACAACGCAAGGCAATAACTAACAAGAGTATATATGCTCAAGATCTAATTCTTTCCATCTATCCATCTGTAAACTTTCAAAACTTTTTAAGCTTTTACAAATAAATTTAACTTTCAGGCTAGGCTTTCTCAAGCCAACTGAAGTTTATATCATAAACTTCCTCTATCTAGTTTTTATTATTATTTTTCTTCTTACCTAAAATTCTAAAAGAATCTCCTCCTACAGCTTTAAAGCTACAACCACTAAACTCTGCTCAGACTTCAGACCTGTTCTGACTTGAGTTGCAATATCATTTCAGACTGATCAGACTTATGATTTTTGATAAAATTGAAGATTAAAATCATAAAAAGTTCCATAGACTTTACATTGAACTAAAATTCACCAATCAGAGGGCTTAGATTACTGAGCCCGCCTTAAGGCTTCAAACTAATCAGAGCTCTAGAAGGAGCGTCCATCACTGAAGATTGAACGAATCAGAGCGCTGTTAGTCTCTGCCAGAAACTGATAGAGCCGCCATTACTGCTGGAGAGACAGAGATCATAATCTCCTAAAATAGATTTATGTGAGAGAGTTTATGATCAAACGGAAATTGTTTCCGATTATCAAGTAACCGCTGCAGCGTGTTTGCTGGAAGTTTTATGTACTTATATGGCCGAAATCTGACTCTCATTCGTGTTTACTCGGTGAAGGCATTTCCCCCGCTGAGCAGATTACTATGGGAACGGCGACTCTCAATGAACTTCAAACGCGCGTCCCCGCGCACTTGCCGTCAAAGCGCCAAACCGTCAAAGCGCCTAAGTTTATTTATAACTTATGCCTGAGTTATGGGGAAGGCGACTGACGTTTACGCGCTGAATGAAGTTTAAATGCGCGTCCTTCTGCATTCGCGCAGCAACGTTTAAGCGCCTAAGTTTATTTATAGCGCCTACGTTTATTCACACACATACATACATACATACATACATAGGCTGGGTGGGCCTTGGGGAGCCACCAGATTTTCAGTTGTTTAAAATCGCGACTGTGAAAACGCACATATCGCCATATCAAAGCACATATCGCACAAGACGATCGCAATGCACCGCCAAAGCAACAATGGCGCGCTGTACTTCAATCGGTCGTGTCTGAGAGGTTAAGGCGATGGACTAGAAATCTTTTGACGTTTTCCCGCGTAGATTCGAATCCTGCCGACTACATTATGCTAGAAATTCTGAGCATCCCCCCCCCTCTTTTGAAAGTGATTAGCCTATATTAATAATGCTTAATTACAGCTTTAAAATATAAATAAAAAAATTATTTTTCACATTAGTGAAAACTGACCGTTAAAAGCCAAGGATGTAATTAAACCGTAAACATTTTTATAAACTAATTACAATTTTCCAACACTGGGGATCAAAAAGCATAATTATAAGTTATTTTTAAGTTTAAACTCTCAAAACTTTTCAAGCTAATTAACGATAAAGCTTGCTACCAATATGCTAATTCAGCGAATTCTTGCCAGCAACATGCTTATTTATGTTAAATGTTGCTAATGACTTCGGAATTCATACTAAAACTTGCTAGCAACAAGATAATTAACATTAAATCTTGTTTGCAAAATTGATCATCAATTGATTAAAGATTAAATTATGATGACGAAATTAAATAGAGAGTAAATATTACATTGCGTTGATTCCTTTATCTGCTATAATTGCCGTGTTGAACTGAAGTCTGACATGGCAGATCGATTCAATCTGAAAACTGCTTGAGATTAGAAAAAACTGCATTACTTTCCCCATTGTACTTGGCAGGAATGATTTAAAAAATACTAATATTTAAGTTATTTTATTTCACAAGAAGAAACACTTTATATCACCACCATATATCTCCTTCAGACCAGAATTAGGTTCCAGGTTTCTGAAAAAAAATAATAATAATAATATCCCATTAAATTAGGCATCTATTAATGAGTAAGAAAAAAAATTCATAACTCCTTCATAGCAATTTTTGTTGTCAATTGCAGTGGACATTTGGTCTTAACAGCTGTGAATATCAAACTAATATAAACCAATATAAAAAAAAATTAAACTTAAAAAATCCCAAGGTCAAGAACTTGAACAATATAACATTTCAACTTTAATTTTGAGGTTTTTGTTTTACAAATTGCACATTTAATAAAATAAACCTCTAATAGAAAATGCATTAGAGTCAGTGCAGTCACTTTACACACACACACATTTCCTGTGTGTATCTTTCAAGGTATTCCCCAGTGGCACAGAGCAGTAGTGCACTTCGCACTAATCACATTAAATAAATAATTGTATATTCTGCATATGAAATTTTCTCAAAAATGTATTACTGTGATAACTGTATTATTTATCTCATATGAGAACATTACATATTTGCGTCTTGACACAATAATAGTCAATTCTGTCAATATTTGCGCTGTTGGCCACTTTTGGATAGAGTGTCCACCCCATCTTGTGGTGACATCACAACATTACACCCCTGTCATTATGAAAAAAATATTTTCAATGTATATATATATATATATATACACATTTCAGTAAAAACTTTTAGGTCTGAAACCCCAGATCCTGAAAGAAAATTGACCCAGGTAAAAAATCTATTCAAGGTATTCCCTCGAATAAAATATTCAAATTATATGAACGAAACAAGTGTATTTATGTACAATACTGGGATTAAAATTTGACATATTTTAGAATGAGATTTGAATTTTGACTAATTATTACCCTACTGGCCATAACAGCAAATAGCATTATGATACCACATGAAGACATCTGTACAATACCTGTACACATTTTTGGGGGGGTATTGTATTTATTAGGTCCTATATATCTCAAATAGCAAGAAAAATTACAAAATGCACATCAGGCAAACTTGTGGGACTCAAGAGGATATATAATAAATTTCAATCAGCATGTGCATTGAGTAGCAGTCATTGGAACCCAATGTCCATTGCAATGGATATGCATTTTTTTTAAATCCTGAAAAAAGACTTTTTTTACTTTAATTAGTAAGTTAAATCTCTCTATTTTACATACTAACTATGAAATACTGGCAAACATATCAAAGATTGCAAATATAACTGTAGAAAATGCTGCTTACTTCTGTGTGTGGGAAACAGCCACTCACTGACCAACTGAATCATCAGTAATCTCCAAATAAATCTTGTTAGCGACAAACTCTCAAAACTTTTCAAGCTTGAAGCTTTTACAACTAATTTAAACTTTCAGGCTAGGCTTTCTCAAGCCAACTGAAGTTTATATCATAAACTTCCTCTATCTAGTTTTTATTATTATTTTTCTTCTTACCTAAAATTCTAAAAGAATCTCCTCCAACAGCTTTAAAGCTACAACCACTAAACTTTGCTCAGACTTCAGACCTGTTCTGACTTGAGTTGCTATATCGTTTCTAAGGGATCGGGGGTACGATGTTCGCCCCAGGGGCGAAAAAGCAGCCGAAAAATCCCATTGAATTAACATTGCGACGAACTTTGACGATTAATAACTCGGAGCGAGGAATTTGTAAAAAGATGAAACTCGCCACATTTGAAGAGGGTGACAGCCTCTGTAAGAACATACCACACAATGGGGTAAAAGTTGCACCCCTGGAGTGCTAGAGCTGCCCAAATTTGCCCCATAGAGATGAATGGGGAAGGCTGTCCCATGAAACACCATCTACTATGGCAAAATGCATAGGGATTTTGAATTGAACATATCTCTTCAGCACAGCGTCACAGAGACAAGGGGGAGGGCTCATTTTACTCAGGCGACCAATGAGTGTCTCAGGATCACAGTGAAGCTATTAAGCCACGCCCTAGCAACCATTTAGAGCACCTTAGCAACCCATCTCAAACTAGCAAACTGCCAATCACCAATGTTTTCAACACTTCCTAGCCACGCCCTAGCAACCATTATCGAGCACCTTAGCAACCAAATGCAAAGCGAGATATCTTCAGTTCTGAATGTCGTAGAGGCGTTGTGGTTGGTTTATATCGTTCATACTGTCAAGCAGCCTTTGAAGTGACATCAATGGCAGAGGCTTAGCCACTCCTTAGCAACCAAACAAAGTACCCTAGCAACCGTTTAGCCAGACCTATATCTCTGCATCAGAAAGTCGTAGAGACATGGGGGTTGGGTCTATTGGCGCCATTCACTGACCAACTGAATCATCAGTAATCTCCAAATAAATCTTGTTAGCGACATGTTTTAAAGTTTAAACTCTCAAAACTATTTAAGCTTGAAGCTTTTACAACTAATTTAAACTTTCAGGCTGGGCTTTCTCAAGCCAACTGAAGTTTATAAAATAAACTTCCTCTATCTAGTTATTTTTATTAAGTTGGCTTGAGAAAGCCAACTTAGTGATATTGTATCTAAACTTATTATTATTATTATTATTAAGTTGGCTTGAGAAAGCCAACTTAGTGATATTGTATCTAAACTTATTATTATTATTATTATTATTAATTCTTTTATCTGCTTTTAACTAAAGTCTGACTCCTGTTCTCGAGTTCAAACGCGCTTCCTGAGCAGATTCGCTGATAGATCGATGTTTTGTGAACACTTAAACAATAAATGAAATAAGGTATTTAAAAGGATGCAAAAACGATGGCAGATCGATTCAAACTGTAAACTGCTTGAGATTAAAAAAAACTGCATTACTCTGCTGCATTACATGAGCAGGAATTATTTAAAAAATACTAATATTTAAGTTATTTTGTTTCCCATGGAGGAAGGCTTTATACAAATATTACATTGCGTTGATTCCTTTATCTGCTATAATTGCAGTGTTGAACTGAAGTCTGACATGGCAGATCGAGTCAATCTGAAAACTGCTTGAGATTAGAAAAAACTGCATTACTCTCCTCATTGTACTTTAGCAGGAATTATTTTTAAAATACTAATATTTAAGTTTGTTTCCCATGAAGGAAGGATTTACATATACATCTAAAAAGTATGTATTAGAGGCTCCATATACGCGCGTCCTCCCGCATTCGCGCGTCCACGCCTAAGCGCCTACGTTTATTTATAGCGCGTAAATTTATTCACACACATACATGCATATCTATCTACATCTATATTGTAAATATAAAGGGCTCCATATACATGCAGTGTAACTGCTGTCTGTTTTGAAAGTGGTAAGACTACATAAATAATGCTTAATTACATCTTTAAAATAGAAATAAAACAAAGTATTATTCACAGTATCACAGTACCATTTATTTATATATATATATATATATATATATATATATATATATATACACATCTATTTAGTATATATAAAAGGCTACATATAGTGTAACTGTGGTGTAACTGCAGTCTCTTTTGAAAGTGATTAGCCTATATTAATAATGCTTAATTACAGCTTTAAAATAGAAATAAAACAAAGTATTATTCACAGTATCATATATATATATATATATATATATATACATACACACACACACACCTCTATACATATTATATATATATATATATATATATATATATACATACACATCTACTTAGTATATATAAAAGGCTACATATACATGCAGTGTAACTGCAGTCTCTTTTGAAAGTGATTAGCCTATACTAATAATGCTTAATTACAGCTTTAAAATAGAAATTAAACAAAGTATTTTTCGCATTAGTGAAAACTGACCGTTAAAAGCCAAGGATGTAATTAAACCGTAAACATTTTTTTAAACTAATTGCAATTTTCCAACACTTTGGGGATCAAAAAGCATTGTTATTTATTTTTTGGTATTTCGTTACAACACCGATGATCCCTCTTGATGAAAAAACTCCATGTATGTTCCCTAGATGCCATTTTGTGCACTAACCAAGTATTGCAACACTTCTGTAATCAATTAATTATTTACTCATGTTTATTACCAATGTAAATGTTGTTTATTTTAGATTTATATTTAATATTCATTATTATTCTTTGATATTTCAGACCACTCACTGTTCAGCTGAATCATCAATAACCTCCAGTCTCTGCGTCAACTGACTCTTGTGTTCTTTAAAACATTAAATCTCACTAGTGACTTGTTAAATAACATTCATTCTCGTCAGTGACATGTTAACTCATGTTAAATCTCACAAGCGACCTACGAATTAACAAATCTCACTAGCGACATGTTAGTTCACACTAAATGTCAATAGCGTCTTGTTAATTAACGTTAAATCTTGCTAGCAACATGCTAGATCACGCAAATTCTCACTAGTGACATGCTAGATCATGCTAAATCTTGATAGCAACTTGTTAATTAACAATAAATCTTGCTACCAATATGCTAATTCAGCTAATTCTTGCCAGCAACATGCTTATTTATGTTAAATGTTGCTAATGACTTCGGAATTCATACTAAATCTTGCTATCAACAAGATAATTAACATTAAATCTTGCTAGCAAAATTGATCATCAATTGATTAAAGATTAAATTATGATCAAAGAACATAACGACACCTTAGTAACTGCCTAGAAACAACGCAAAGCAATAACTAACAAGTGTATATATGCTCAAGATCTAATTCTTTCCATCTATCTATCTGTAAACTTAAACAACTTTTTAAGCTTTTACAAATACATTTAACTTTCAGGATAGGCTTTCTCAAGCCAACTGAAGTTTATATCATAAACTTCCTCTATCTAGTTATTATTATTTTTCTTCTTACCTAAAATTCTAAAAGAATCTCCTCCTACAGCTTTAAAGCTACAACCACTAAACTTTGCTCAGACTTCAGGCCTGTTCTGACTTGAGTTGCTATATCGTTTCTAAGGGGTCGGGGGTACGATGTTCGCCCCAGGGTCGAAAAAGCAGCCGAAAAATCCCATTGACTTAACATTGCGACGAACTTTGACAATTAATAACTCGGAGCGAGGAATTTGTAAAAAGATGAAACTCGCCACATTTGAAGAGGGTGACAGCCTCTGTAAGAACATACCACACAATGGGGTAAAAGTTGCACCCCTGGGGTGCTAGAGCTGCCCAAATTTGCCCCATAGAGATGAATGGGGAAGGCTGTCCCATGAAACACCATCTACTATGGCAAAATGCATAGGGGTTTTGAATTGAACATAGCTCTGCAGCACAGCGTCACAGAGACAAGGGGGAGGGCTCATTTTACTCAGGCGACCAATGAGTGTCTCAGGATCACAGTGAAGCTATTAAGCCACGCCCTAGCAACCATTTAGAGCACCTTAGCAACCAAATGCAAGCGAGATATCTTCAGTTCTGAATCTCGTAGAGGCGTTGTGGTTGGTTTATATCGTTCATACTGTCAAGCAGCCTTTGAAGTGACATCAATGGCAGAGGCTTAGCCACTCCTTAGCAACCAAACAAAGTACCCTAGCAACCGTTTAGCCAGACCTATATCTCTGCATCATAAAGTCGTAGAGACATGGGGGTTGGGTCTATTGACTCATGCTAGCAAAATGGACTTCCAACATGCTACACATGCTAGCAGTGAATAGCTACATGCTAATAGTGATTAGCTAAGTGTTAAATTGTGCTAAAAATGACATAGAAACTACCCATAACACCTCACAACTACCTAGTAACATCCTAGCAACAACTCTGGATACCCTAGCGACCACCTAGCAACACCCTAGTGACCACCACGGTTACCCTAGCAACCGCCTATCAACACCCTAACGACCACCCAGGATACCCTAGCAACTGATTAGCAACGCCCTAGCAACCACTCTGGTTACCCTAGCAACTGCCTAGCAACCACTCTGGTTACCCAAGCAACTTGAAAAAATCCTGAAAAAAGACTTGCAGGTCTACAATCGATTTTTTTACTTTAATTAGTAAGTTTAATCCCTCTATTTTACATACCAACTATGAAATACTGGCAAACATATCAAAGATTGCAAATATAACTAGAAAATGCTGCTTACTTCTGTGTGTGGGAAACAGCGCCATTCACTGACCAACTGAATCATCAGTAATCTCCAAATAAATCTTGTTAGCGACATGTTTTAAAGTTTAAACTCTCAAAACTCTCAAAGCTGTTACAACTAATTTAAACTTTCAGGCTAGGCTTTCTCAAGCCAACTGAAGTTTATAAAATAAACTTCCTCTATCTAGTTTATATTACCGTAGTTCACACAAACACACTCCTTCTATTCTGACCCGGCACCTTTGACAAATTTTAGAAACTATTATGGTCCGCGAGTAAGAAAGTTAGCAATGTAGAGACATGAAGCACAACACAAGCCTGTCCTGGAATGGGATAGTCCACTGTAGTATTGAGAGAGGGGGGGGGGGGGGGGGGGCAATGTGGATCAATCACTGTCGCTGTTTTTAGATGTTTTTTAACTGTGAATTAATTTCTTTCTATAAATATATGATGATGACAAGAGCAATAGTTATTATGAAGGCGCTGCTTGTTGGGGGCCCAGGGCAATAGCCCACCCTTGCCTAATGGTAAGTCTGCTATGCTCTTGACGTCCACCAGTCCATGTCACAGACTGGCAAGTAGATCCCCGATGCCCGGATCCAGTGCCCACCCCTCCAGAAGAACTTCACCAGCTTTCTCTGTATTTCACCCATGACTTCTTCCGGCGGCTCCAGGATGGCACACCCGTGCCACAGGACAGAAGCTGCCAGGCTGTTGGGAAGCAGAACTCTCCCTGTGTAGGACAGCTGTGGTAACAGGCATTCCCACTGAGACACCGGCAGACTCCTTCTCCAGCAAACCCTCCCAGTGCTTCTCCTGAAACCCCTAACCCGTTAACCCTTCTCTCCCCCACCTTAAGCTGTCTGGAAGTGCTGGGCATCCTGTCTGTTCCCACTGGCCTATAACACACCCCTCACTCTTCTGCCCCTCACTCTTCTGCCCCTCACTCTTCACCCCTCACTCTTCTCCCCTCACTCTTCTCCCCTCACTCTTCTCCCCTCACTCTTCTCCCCTCACTCTTCTCCCCTCACTCTTCTCCCCTCACTCTTCACCCCTCACTCTTCTCCCCTCACTCTTCTCCCCTCACTCTTCTCCCCTCACTCTTCTGCCCCTCACTCTTCTGCCCCTCACTCTTCACCCCTCACTCTTCTCCCCTCACTCTTCTCCCCTCACTCTTCACCCCTCACTCTTCTCCCCTCACTCTTCTCCCCTCACTCTTCTGCCCCTCACTCTTCTCCCCTCACTCTTCACCCCTCACTCTTCTCCCCTCACTCTTCTCCCCTCACTCTTCTGCCCCTCACTCTTCTCCCCTCACTCTTCTCCCCTCACTCTTCTGCCCCTCACTCTTCTCCCCTCACTCTTCTCCCCTCACTCTTCACCCCTCACTCTTCTCCCCTCACTCTTCTCCCCTCACTCTTCTGCCCCTCACTCTTCTGCCCCTCACTCTTCACCCCTCACTCTTCTCCCCTCACTCTTCTCCCCTCACTCTTCTGCCCTCACTCTTCTCCCCTCACTCTTCACCCCTCACTCTTCACCCCTCACTCTTCACCCCTCACTCTTCACCCCTCACTCTTCTCCCCTCACTCTTCTGCCCCTCACTCTTCACCCCTCACTCTTCACCCCTCACTCTTCTCCCCTCACTCTTCTCCCCTCACTCTTCTCCCCTCACTCTTCTCCCCTCACTCTTCTCCCCTCACTCTTCTCCCCTCACTCTTCACCCCTCACTCTTCACCCCTCACTCTTCTCCCCTCACTCTTCTCCCCTCACTCTTCACCCCTCACTCT
>JAWRVZ010001368.1:15000-28571 GCA_037043235.1 Rhodeus uyekii
ATACTCTATCTGTTGAGAAGTGCTGACAATATTCATCCTTACTCGATGGAAAAATACAAAAGAGTAAAGAAAGGTTTTAATTAATAAAAATCCCTAACTTGATTATAAATCACTCTTTACAAATCATTCAAATAAGAAAGGGAAAAGAACATATGAAAAATAAGACAAAGAAACATATGAAAATTAAGACAAAGAAAAGAATATAGGTACAAATAAGAAAAATGAAAGAATATATATATACAAGCGGCAATGGATTTCCGAATAGTATCCTTCAATACATAAACATTTTTTATGTAAATAAAGTATATTCACATCACATTACTTTTTCTTTCTTTCTTTCTTTCTTTCTTATTTATTGAATTAATTAAAGAGTTTGTTTATTACTTATTTATATGTAATTTTGTATGTATTTTTTAGTCTCATGAATTGTGTTTATTTATTTTTATTTTTCTATTTTGGGAGTGGGGGAGGCGCGGGGTTGGAATGATCCATCTCAGGAGCGCAGGTGGAAAAATTAAATACGTAAACACAATTTAAAAGTAAAAATAAATAATACATAAACATTTTTTGTGTAAATAAAGTATATTCACATCACATTACTTTTTCTTTCTTTCTTTCATTCATTCTTATTTATTGAATTAATTAAAGAGTTTGTTTATTACTTATTTATATGTAATTTTGTATGTATTTTTTAGTCTCATGAATTGTGTTTATTTATTTTTATTTTTCTATTTTGGGAGTGGGGGAGGCGCGGGGTTGGAATGATCCGTCTCAGGAGCACAGGTGGAAAAATTAAATACGTAAAAACAATTTAAAAGTAAAAATAAATCATACATAAAAATCTTTTATGTAAATAAAGTAAATTCACATCACATTACTTTTATCTTTCTTTCTTTCTTTCATTCTGAACTATTTAATTATTTAAAGAGTTTGTTTGTTACTTATTTAATTGTAATTTGTTATGTATTTTTATTTTTACTTATAAATTGTATTTATTTATTTATATTTATTTATTTTGGGATTAGGCGGGGGGGGGGTAGTAATGATTAATCTCAGGGGCACAGGTGCAATAATTAAATACATAAATACAACTTAAAGGTAAAAATAAATAATACATAAAAAATTAAAAATAAATAAAATATATTCACATCACACTACTTTTTTCTGTCTTTCTTTCTTATTGAATTAATTAAAGAGTTTGTTTATTCCTTATTTATATGTAATTTTGTATGTATTTTTATTTTTACTTATGAATTGCATTTATTTATTTTGGGAGTGGGGGAGCGGGCTGATTGGGGGGTTGAAATGATCCATCTCAGGAGCACAGGTGGAAAAGTTTAGAGTGATCAATCTTCCATCTGAGGAACTGATTTCAGGCTCTGAGTTCTATGTAATTTAACTTCTGCCGGTTACTCGTTGTGGTCATATGCAAACTTTGAGTGTGATTGCTGTCAGATGAAAAAGTAAAGTGGAGGTTGCAAGCAGAATATACACACATTGTTTTTGTATTTTCTCCGTTTCTTTACAGTCTCTGTTGCTTGAAGACTGAGAGAGAGAAACGAAACGGCATTGGGTCGCCCCCTGGAGGACAAAGGAAGAAAGACGAGGCTGAGCTGTCCTGTGTCACAGCGAGAGTGCGGACAGAAGCCAGAAAGCAAGTGAAACGAAAGAAAAGGAAAAAAAGACGCGAAGGAAAGAAAAGTATGGAAAAGGTTTAAGAAGGAGCCGTCCAAGTCGTTGGTGGGGATCAAGCAAAAGCTTACAGCACCTGGTATTCCCAGGCAGTCTCCCATCCAAGTACTAACCAGGCCCGACCCTGCTTAGCTTCCGAGATCGGACGAGATCGGGCGTGCTCAGGGTGGTATGGCCGTAAGCGAGTAACTCTGCCAGAAGAGAGCTACTTAAAGAAGAGACTCTCACGATCAGCGTCACGCGGCTCGGCCCTCGTGGTTCTCCAGGAAAAACTTGGAACCAAATTAATAGATTTTGAGGAGCGATGCTGCTTCCCCGCGATGCTTTACCGTCAATTAACGCAACATAAACACCAGCACTATCAAACAAACGTTTGGCCGATAATTAGGCCTGTCAAATATCATATCTTTTTTCCTTTTTTCCACAGGACAGCTGTTATGTACAACTATAATATGGGCCTCTTTATATTTCCCTTTTAAGAATTGGAGCATAGAAATGATCTAATAGTAAAATGAATGGGGCTTGAAGGGTTGGGGTTAGGGTTAGTAAATAAAGTTAGTAAATTACATACATAAAGTTATTTATTTAACTCATTTATTTATTGATTTCGACTTCTTTATTTAGTTATTTTGGGAGTGGGGGAGGCGCGGGGTTGGAATGATCCATCTCAGGAGCGCAGGTGGAAAAATTAAATACGTAAACACAATTAAAAAGTAAAAATAAATAATACTGTAGGGGAATTTACAGTTAAGACCCGAGGACCAGATATGTAGAATGAAGACCAGGAGTCAGAAGTGCAGTCAATAGAAGACATTTTAGTGAAGTTTAGTTTGCAGTTTCATCAGCAGAAGCCAGCTTCAGGTCTCACAAGGAGTTTGTAGGCCGCCCCAATTACAATAACATTGTTACAGCAATTATACTCTAACAGAGGGTGCTAACTACGTCAATGATGACGTTTAAATGATCCTGATTGGCTAAGAAAGAAAGAAAAAAGGAAAAACAAAACTAGTAATTTTCCACACAAGAGCAGACAGTCTGAAGCTTATCTTCGTTGATCACATGGTTGACGGGTTCGTGACGTGGCTTGTCGAGAACAGCAAGTCATTCCGTCTCCTGATAGTGCCAGTTAATCACCTCACCAATACAGACCATATTAACGCACACACACAAATACACAGCTTCTCCAAGGCTGAACTTGGCTCAGGCTCCAACTATAAACCAAAACATTCTGATAACATACTCTATCTGTTGAGAAGTGCTGACAATATTCATCCTTACTCGATGGAAAAATACAAAAGAGTAAAGAAAGGTTTTAATTAATAAAAATCCCTAACTTGATTATAAATCACTCTTTACAAATCATTCAAATAAGAAAGGGAAAAGAACATATGAAAAATAAGACAAAGAAACATATGAAAATTAAGACAAAGAAAAGAATATAGGTACAAATAAGAAAAATGAAAGAATATATATATACAAGCGGCAATGGATTTCCGAATAGTATCCTTCAATACATAAACATTTTTTATGTAAATAAAGTATATTCACATCACATTACTTTTTCTTTCTTTCTTTCTTTCTTTCTTATTTATTGAATTAATTAAAGAGTTTGTTTATTACTTATTTATATGTAATTTTGTATGTATTTTTTAGTCTCATGAATTGTGTTTATTTATTTTTATTTTTCTATTTTGGGAGTGGGGGAGGCGCGGGGTTGGAATGATCCGTCTCAGGAGCACAGGTGGAAAAATTAAATACGTAAACACAATTTAAAAGTAAAAATAAATAATACATAAACATTTTTTGTGTAAATAAAGTATATTCACATCACATTACTTTTTCTTTCTTTCTTTCATTCATTCTTATTTATTGAATTAATTAAAGAGTTTGTTTATTACTTATTTATATGTAATTTTGTATGTATTTTTTAGTCTCATGAATTGTGTTTATTTATTTTTATTTTTCTATTTTGGGAGTGGGGGAGGCGCGGGGTTGGAATGATCCGTCTCAGGAGCACAGGTGGAAAAATTAAATACGTAAAAACAATTTAAAAGTAAAAATAAATCATACATAAAAATCTTTTATGTAAATAAAGTAAATTCACATCACATTACTTTTATCTTTCTTTCTTTCTTTCATTCTGAACTATTTAATTATTTAAAGAGTTTGTTTGTTACTTATTTAATTGTAATTTGTTATGTATTTTTATTTTTACTTATAAATTGTATTTATTTATTTATATTTATTTATTTTGGGATTAGGCGGGGGGGGGGGGTAGTAATGATTAATCTCAGGGGCACAGGTGCAATAATTAAATACATAAATACAACTTAAAGGTAAAAATAAATAATACATAAAAAATTAAAAATAAATAAAATATATTCACATCACACTACTTTTTTCTGTCTTTCTTTCTTATTGAATTAATTAAAGAGTTTGTTTATTCCTTATTTATATGTAATTTTGTATGTATTTTTATTTTTACTTATGAATTGCATTTATTTATTTTGGGAGTGGGGGAGCGGGCTGATTGGGGGGTTGAAATGATCCATCTCAGGAGCACAGGTGGAAAAGTTTAGAGTGATCAATCTTCCATCTGAGGAACTGATTTCAGGCTCTGAGTTCTATGTAATTTAACTTCTGCCGGTTACTCGTTGTGGTCATATGCAAACTTTGAGTGTGATTGCTGTCAGATGAAAAAGTAAAGTGGAGGTTGCAAGCAGAATATACACACATTGTTTTTGTATTTTCTCCGTTTCTTTACAGTCTCTGTTGCTTGAAGACTGAGAGAGAGAAACGAAACGGCATTGGGTCGCCCCCTGGAGGACAAAGGAAGAAAGACGAGGCTGAGCTGTCCTGTGTCACAGCGAGAGTGCGGACAGAAGCCAGAAAGCAAGTGAAACGAAAGAAAAGGAAAAAAAGACGCGAAGGAAAGAAAAGTATGGAAAAGGTTTAAGAAGGAGCCGTCCAAGTCGTTGGTGGGGATCAAGCAAAAGCTTACAGCACCTGGTATTCCCAGGCGGTCTCCCATCCAAGTACTAACCAGGCCCGACCCTGCTTAGCTTCCGAGATCGGACGAGATCGGGCGTGCTCAGGGTGGTATGGCCGTAAGCGAGTAACTCTGCCAGAAGAGAGCTACTTAAAGAAGAGACTCTCACGATCAGCGTCACGCGGCTCGGCCCGGCCCTCGTGGTTCTCCAGTAAAACTTGGAACCAAATTAATAGATTTTGAGGAGCGATGCTGCTTCCCCGCGATGCTTTACCGTCAATTAACGCAACATAAACACCAGCACTATCAAACAAACGTTTGGCCGATAATTAGGCCTGTCAAATATCATATCTTTTTTCCTTTTTTCCACAGGACAGCTGTTATGTACAACTATAATATGGGCCTCTTTATATTTCCCTTTTAAGAATTGGAGCATAGAAATGATCTAATAGTAAAATGAATGGGGCTTGAAGGGTTGGGGTTAGGGTTAGTAAATAAAGTTAGTAAATTACATACATAAAGTTATTTATTTAACTCATTTATTTATTGATTTCGACTTCTTTATTTAGTTATTTTGGGAGTGGGGGAGGCGCGGGGTTGGAATGATCCATCTCAGGAGCGCAGGTGGAAAAATTAAATACGTAAACACAATTTAAAAGTAAAAATAAATAATACATAAACATTTTTTATGTAAATAAAGTATATTCACATCACATTACTTTTTCTTTTTCTTTTTCTTTCTTTCTTTCTTTCTTATTTATTGAATTAATTAAAGAGTTTGTTTATTACTTATTTATATGTAATTTTGTATGTATTTTTTAGTCTCATGAATTGTGTTTATTTATTTTTATTTTTCTATTTTGGGAGTGGGGGAGGCGCGGGGTTGGAATGATCCGTCTCAGGAGCACAGGTGGAAAAATTAAATACGTAAAAACAATTTAAAAGTAAAAATAAATCATACATAAAATTTTTTTATGTAAATAAAGTAAATTCACATCACATTACTTTTATCTTTCTTTCTTTCTTTCATTCTGAACTATTTAATTATTTAAAGAGTTTGTTTGTTACTTATTTAATTGTAATTTGTTATGTATTTTTATTTTTACTTATAAATTGTATTTATTTATTTATATTTATTTATTTTGGGATTAGGCGGGGGGGGGGGGGGGGTAGGAATGATTAATCTCAGGGGCACAGGTGCAATAATTAAATACATAAATACAACTTAAAGGTAAAAATAAATAATACATAAAAAATTAAAAATAAATAAAATATATTCACATCACACTACTTTTTTCTGTCTTTCTTTCTTATTGAATTAATTAAAGAGTTTGTTTATTCCTTATTTATATGTAATTTTGTATGTATTTTTATTTTTACTTATGAATTGCATTTATTTATTTTGGGAGTGGGGGAGCGGGCTGATTGGGGGGTTGAAATGATCCATCTCAGGAGCACAGGTGGAAAAGTTTAGAGTGATCAATCTTCCATCTGAGGAACTGATTTCAGGCTCTGAGTTCTATGTAATTTAACTTCTGCCGGTTACTCGTTGTGGTCATATGCAAACTTTGAGTGTGATTGCTGTCAGATGAAAAAGTAAAGTGGAGGTTGCAAGCAGAATATACACACATTGTTTTTGTATTTTCTCCGTTTCTTTACAGTCTCTGTTGCTTGAAGACTGAGAGAGAGAAACGAAACGGCATTGGGTCGCCCCCTGGAGGACAAAGGAAGAAAGACGAGGCTGAGCTGTCCTGTGTCACAGCGAGAGTGCGGACAGAAGCCAGAAAGCAAGTGAAACGAAAGAAAAGGAAAAAAAGACGCGAAGGAAAGAAAAGTATGGAAAAGGTTTAAGAAGGAGCCGTCCAAGTCGTTGGTGGGGATCAAGCAAAAGCTTACAGCACCTGGTATTCCCAGGCGGTCTCCCATCCAAGTACTAACCAGGCCCGACCCTGCTTAGCTTCCGAGATCGGACGAGATCGGGCGTGCTCAGGGTGGTATGGCCGTAAGCGAGTAACTCTGCCAGAAGAGAGCTACTTAAAGAAGAGACTCTCACGATCAGCGTCACGCGGCTCGGCCCGGCCCTCGTGGTTCTCCAGTAAAACTTGGAACCAAATTAATAGATTTTGAGGAGCGATGCTGCTTCCCCGCGATGCTTTACCGTCAATTAACGCAACATAAACACCAGCACTATCAAACAAACGTTTGGCCGATAATTAGGCCTGTCAAATATCATATCTTTTTTCCTTTTTTCCACAGGACAGCTGTTATGTACAACTATAATATGGGCCTCTTTATATTTCCCTTTTAAGAATTGGAGCATAGAAATGATCTAATAGTAAAATGAATGGGGCTTGAAGGGTTGGGGTTAGGGTTAGTAAATAAAGTTAGTAAATTACATACATAAAGTTATTTATTTAACTCATTTATTTATTGATTTCGACTTCTTTATTTAGTTATTTTGGGAGTGGGGGAGGCGCGGGGTTGGAATGATCCATCTCAGGAGCGCAGGTGGAAAAATTAAATACGTAAACACAATTTAAAAGTAAAAATAAATAATACATAAACATTTTTTATGTAAATAAAGTATATTCACATCACATTACTTCTTTCTTTCTTTCTTTCTTTCTTTCTTTCTTTCTTTCTTTCTTATTTATTGAATTAATTAAAGAGTTTGTTTATTACTTATTTATATGTAATTTTGTATGTATTTTTTAGTCTCATGAATTGTGTTTATTTATTTTTATTTTTCTATTTTGGGAGTGGGGGAGGCGCGGGGTTGGAATGATCCGTCTCAGGAGCACAGGTGGAAAAATTAAATACGTAAAAACAATTTAAAAGTAAAAATAAATCATACATAAAATTTTTTTATGTAAATAAAGTAAATTCACATCACATTACTTTTATCTTTCTTTCTTTCTTTCATTCTGAACTATTTAATTATTTAAAGAGTTTGTTTGTTACTTATTTAATTGTAATTTGTTATGTATTTTTATTTTTACTTATAAATTGTATTTATTTATTTATATTTATTTATTTTGGGATTAGGCGGGGGGGGGGGGGGGGTAGTAATGATTAATCTCAGGGGCACAGGTGCAATAATTAAATACATAAATACAACTTAAAGGTAAAAATAAATAATACATAAAAAATTAAAAATAAATAAAATATATTCACATCACACTACTTTTTTCTGTCTTTCTTTCTTATTGAATTAATTAAAGAGTTTGTTTATTCCTTATTTATATGTAATTTTGTATGTATTTTTATTTTTACTTATGAATTGCATTTATTTATTTTGGGAGTGGGGGAGCGGGCTGATTGGGGGGTTGAAATGATCCATCTCAGGAGCACAGGTGGAAAAGTTTAGAGTGATCAATCTTCCATCTGAGGAACTGATTTCAGGCTCTGAGTTCTATGTAATTTAACTTCTGCCGGTTACTCGTTGTGGTCATATGCAAACTTTGAGTGTGATTGCTGTCAGATGAAAAAGTAAAGTGGAGGTTGCAAGCAGAATATACACACATTGTTTTTGTATTTTCTCCGTTTCTTTACAGTCTCTGTTGCTTGAAGACTGAGAGAGAGAAACGAAACGGCATTGGGTCGCCCCCTGGAGGACAAAGGAAGAAAGACGAGGCTGAGCTGTCCTGTGTCACAGCGAGAGTGCGGACAGAAGCCAGAAAGCAAGTGAAACGAAAGAAAAGGAAAAAAAGACGCGAAGGAAAGAAAAGTATGGAAAAGGTTTAAGAAGGAGCCGTCCAAGTCGTTGGTGGGGATCAAGCAAAAGCTTACAGCACCTGGTATTCCCAGGCGGTCTCCCATCCAAGTACTAACCAGGCCCGACCCTGCTTAGCTTCCGAGATCGGACGAGATCGGGCGTGCTCAGGGTGGTATGGCCGTAAGCGAGTAACTCTGCCAGAAGAGAGCTACTTAAAGAAGAGACTCTCACGATCAGCGTCACGCGGCTCGGCCCTCGTGGTTCTCCAGTAAAACTTGGAACCAAATTAATAGATTTTGAGGAGCGATGCTGCTTCCCCGCGATGCTTTACCGTCAATTAACGCAACATAAACACCAGCACTATCAAACAAACGTTTGGCCGATAATTAGGCCTGTCAAATATCATATCTTTTTTCCTTTTTTCCACAGGACAGCTGTTATGTACAACTATAATATGGGCCTCTTTATATTTCCCTTTTAAGAATTGGAGCATAGAAATGATCTAATAGTAAAATGAATGGGGCTTGAAGGGTTGGGGTTAGGGTTAGTAAATAAAGTTAGTAAATTACATACATAAAGTTATTTATTTAACTCATTTATTTATTGATTTCGACTTCTTTATTTAGTTATTTTGGGAGTGGGGGAGGCGCGGGGTTGGAATGATCCATCTCAGGAGCGCAGGTGGAAAAATTAAATACGTAAACACAATTTAAAAGTAAAAATAAATAATACATAAACATTTTTTATGTAAATAAAGTATATTCACATCACATTACTTTTTCTTTCTTTCTTTCTTTCTTTCTTATTTATTGAATTAATTAAAGAGTTTGTTTATTACTTATTTATATGTAATTTTGTATGTATTTTTTAGTCTCATGAATTGTGTTTATTTATTTTTATTTTTCTATTTTGGGAGTGGGGGAGGCGCGGGGTTGGAATGATCCGTCTCAGGAGCACAGGTGGAAAAATTAAATACGTAAAAACAATTTAAAAGTAAAAATAAATCATACATAAAATTTTTTTATGTAAATAAAGTAAATTCACATCACATTACTTTTATCTTTCTTTCTTTCTTTCATTCTGAACTATTTAATTATTTAAAGAGTTTGTTTGTTACTTATTTAATTGTAATTTGTTATGTATTTTTATTTTTACTTATAAATTGTATTTATTTATTTATATTTATTTATTTTGGGATTAGGCGGGGGGGGGGGGGGGGTAGTAATGATTAATCTCAGGGGCACAGGTGCAATAATTAAATACATAAATACAACTTAAAGGTAAAAATAAATAATACATAAAAAATTAAAAATAAATAAAATATATTCACATCACACTACTTTTTTCTGTCTTTCTTTCTTATTGAATTAATTAAAGAGTTTGTTTATTCCTTATTTATATGTAATTTTGTATGTATTTTTATTTTTACTTATGAATTGCATTTATTTATTTTGGGAGTGGGGGAGCGGGCTGATTGGGGGGTTGAAATGATCCATCTCAGGAGCACAGGTGGAAAAGTTTAGAGTGATCAATCTTCCATCTGAGGAACTGATTTCAGGCTCTGAGTTCTATGTAATTTAACTTCTGCCGGTTACTCGTTGTGGTCATATGCAAACTTTGAGTGTGATTGCTGTCAGATGAAAAAGTAAAGTGGAGGTTGCAAGCAGAATATACACACATTGTTTTTGTATTTTCTCCGTTTCTTTACAGTCTCTGTTGCTTGAAGACTGAGAGAGAGAAACGAAACGGCATTGGGTCGCCCCCTGGAGGACAAAGGAAGAAAGACGAGGCTGAGCTGTCCTGTGTCACAGCGAGAGTGCGGACAGAAGCCAGAAAGCAAGTGAAACGAAAGAAAAGGAAAAAAAGACGCGAAGGAAAGAAAAGTATGGAAAAGGTTTAAGAAGGAGCCGTCCAAGTCGTTGGTGGGGATCAAGCAAAAGCTTACAGCACCTGGTATTCCCAGGCGGTCTCCCATCCAAGTACTAACCAGGCCCGACCCTGCTTAGCTTCCGAGATCGGACGAGATCGGGCGTGCTCAGGGTGGTATGGCCGTAAGCGAGTAACTCTGCCAGAAGAGAGCTACTTAAAGAAGAGACTCTCACGATCAGCGTCACGCGGCTCGGCCCTCGTGGTTCTCCAGTAAAACTTGGAACCAAATTAATAGATTTTGAGGAGCGATGCTGCTTCCCCGCGATGCTTTACCGTCAATTAACGCAACATAAACACCAGCACTATCAAACAAACGTTTGGCCGATAATTAGGCCTGTCAAATATCATATCTTTTTTCCTTTTTTCCACAGGACAGCTGTTATGTACAACTATAATATGGGCCTCTTTATATTTCCCTTTTAAGAATTGGAGCATAGAAATGATCTAATAGTAAAATGAATGGGGCTTGAAGGGTTGGGGTTAGGGTTAGTAAATAAAGTTAGTAAATTACATACATAAAGTTATTTATTTAACTCATTTATTTATTGATTTCGACTTCTTTATTTAGTTATTTTGGGAGTGGGGGAGGCGCGGGGTTGGAATGATCCATCTCAGGAGCGCAGGTGGAAAAATTAAATACGTAAACACAATTTAAAAGTAAAAATAAATAATACATAAACATTTTTTATGTAAATAAAGTATATTCACATCACATTACTTTTTTCTTTCTTTCTTTCTTTCTTTCTTTCTTATTTATTGAATTAATTAAAGAGTTTGTTTATTACTTATTTATATGTAATTTTGTATGTATTTTTTAGTCTCATGAATTGTGTTTATTTATTTTTATTTTTCTATTTTGGGAGTGGGGGAGGCGCGGGGTTGGAATGATCCGTCTCAGGAGCACAGGTGGAAAAATTAAATACGTAAAAACAATTTAAAAGTAAAAATAAATCATACATAAAATTTTTTTATGTAAATAAAGTAAATTCACATCACATTACTTTTATCTTTCTTTCTTTCTTTCATTCTGAACTATTTAATTATTTAAAGAGTTTGTTTGTTACTTATTTAATTGTAATTTGTTATGTATTTTTATTTTTACTTATAAATTGTATTTATTTATTTATATTTATTTATTTTGGGATTAGGCGGGGGGGGGGGGGGTAGTAATGATTAATCTCAGGGGCACAGGTGCAATAATTAAATACATAAATACAACTTAAAGGTAAAAATAAATAATACATAAAAAATTAAAAATAAATAAAATATATTCACATCACACTACTTTTTTCTGTCTTTCTTTCTTATTGAATTAATTAAAGAGTTTGTTTATTCCTTATTTATATGTAATTTTGTATGTATTTTTATTTTTACTTATGAATTGCATTTATTTATTTTGGGAGTGGGGGAGCGGGCTGATTGGGGGGTTGAAATGATCCATCTCAGGAGCACAGGTGGAAAAGTTTAGAGTGATCAATCTTCCATCTGAGGAACTGATTTCAGGCTCTGAGTTCTATGTAATTTAACTTCTGCCGGTTACTCGTTGTGGTCATATGCAAACTTTGAGTGTGATTGCTGTCAGATGAAAAAGTAAAGTGGAGGTTGCAAGCAGAATATACACACATTGTTTTTGTATTTTCTCCGTTTCTTTACAGTCTCTGTTGCTTGAAGACTGAGAGAGAGAAACGAAACGGCATTGGGTCGCCCCCTGGAGGACAAAGGAAGAAAGACGAGGCTGAGCTGTCCTGTGTCACAGCGAGAGTGCGGACAGAAGCCAGAAAGCAAGTGAAACGAAAGAAAAGGAAAAAAAGACGCGAAGGAAAGAAAAGTATGGAAAAGGTTTAAGAAGGAGCCGTCCAAGTCGTTGGTGGGGATCAAGCAAAAGCTTACAGCACCTGGTATTCCCAGGCGGTCTCCCATCCAAGTACTAACCAGGCCCGACCCTGCTTAGCTTCCGAGATCGGACGAGATCGGGCGTGCTCAGGGTGGTATGGCCGTAAGCGAGTAACTCTGCCAGAAGAGAGCTACTTAAAGAAGAGACTCTCACGATCAGCGTCACGCGGCTCGGCCCGGCCCTCGTGGTTCTCCAGTAAAACTTGGAACCAAATTAATAGATTTTGAGGAGCGATGCTGCTTCCCCGCGATGCTTTACCGTCAATTAACGCAACATAAACACCAGCACTATCAAACAAACGTTTGGCCGATAATTAGGCCTGTCAAATATCATATCTTTTTTCCTTTTTTCCACAGGACAGCTGTTATGTACAACTATAATATGGGCCTCTTTATATTTCCCTTTTAAGAATTGGAGCATAGAAATGATCTAATAGTAAAATGAATGGGGCTTGAAGGGTTGGGGTTAGGGTTAGTAAATAAAGTTAGTAAATTACATACATAAAGTTATTTATTTAACTCATTTATTTATTGATTTCGACTTCTTTATTTAGTTATTTTGGGAGTGGGGGAGGCGCGGGGTTGGAATGATCCATCTCAGGAGCGCAGGTGGAAAAATTAAATACGTAAACACAATTTAAAAGTAAAAATAAATAATACATAAACATTTTTTATGTAAATAAAGTATATTCACATCACATTACTTTTTCTTTCTTTCTTTCTCTCTTTCTTTCTTTCTTTCTTATTTATTGAATTAATTAAAGAGTTTGTTTATTACTTATTTATATGTAATTTTGTATGTATTTTTTAGTCTCATGAATTGTGTTTATTTATTTTTATTTTTCTATTTTGGGAGTGGGGGAGGCGCGGGGTTGGAATGATCCGTCTCAGGAGCACAGGTGGAAAAATTAAATACGTAAAAACAATTTAAAAGTAAAAATAAATCATACATTAAAATTTTTTTATGTAAATAAAGTAAATTCACATCACATTACTTTTATCTTTCTTTCTTTCTTTCATTCTGAACTATTTAATTATTTAAAGAGTTTGTTTGTTACTTATTTAATTGTAATTTGTTATGTATTTTTATTTTTACTTATAAATTGTATTTATTTATTTATATTTATTTATTTTGGGATTAGGCGGGGGGGGGGGGGGGGTAGTAATGATTAATCTCAGGGGCACAGGTGCAATAATTAAATACATAAATACAACTTAAAGGTAAAAATAAATAATACATAAAAAATTAAAAATAAATAAAATATATTCACATCACACTACTTTTTTCTGTCTTTCTTTCTTATTGAATTAATTAAAGAGTTTGTTTATTCCTTATTTATATGTAATTTTGTA
>JAWRVZ010001369.1:0-28553 GCA_037043235.1 Rhodeus uyekii
AGTGGGTAAACTGTCAGAGCTTTAAAACCTCCAACTTGACCACATAAAAAGTGCTAAATTAAAGTCCAAACATGAGGGCTAGAATTACTGGAGGGGGGTTTGTCAACATTCGAATCCACTTGCCAGAGCTTTTAAGACTCCAAATTGACCACAAAACAGTAATCCCTTAAAGTCCAAACATGAGGGCCAGCATTACTGGAGAGGGGATTGTCAACATTCGAATCCACTTGCCAGAGCTTTGAAGACTCCAAATTGACCACTAAAAAAGTGCTAAATTAAAGTCCAAACATGAGGGCTAGCATTACTGGAGGCGGGTTTGTCAAGAATCGTTTATCAGAGGGCACACTTGCCAGAGCTTTTAAGACTCCAACTTGACCACATAAAAAGTGCTACATTAAAGACCAAACATGAGGGCCATCATTACTGGAGGGGGCTTGTCAACGTTCGTATCCACTTGATCTTTAAAGACTCCAACTTGACCCCACAGCCAAAGGATAAGCTTGTCAGAAGTGGGATTTGAACCCACGCCTCCAGAGGAGACTGCGACCTGAACGCTGCGCCTTAGACCGCTCGGCCATCCTGACACGAAAGCTTGGTACACGCTTCACCGATCGCCCGACTCACAGCATGAGGGCCAGCATTACCAGAGAGGGGTTTGTCAACATTCGTGTATTGTGGGTACAATTGCCAGAGCTTTAAAGACTCGAACTTGACCACAAAACAGTGCTCCCTTAAAGTCCAGACTTGAGGGCCAGCATTACTGGAGAGGGGATTGTCAACATTCGTGTATAAGTGGGTAAACTGTCAGAGCTTTAAAACCTCCAACTTGACCACATAAAAGTGCTAAATTAAAGTCCAAACATGAGGGATAGCATTACTGGAGGGGGGTTTGTCAACATTCGAATCCACTTGCCAGAGCTTTGAAGACTCCAAATTGACCACTAAAAAATTGCTAAATTAAAGTCCAAACATGAGGGCTAGCATTACTGGAGGCGGGTTTGTCAACATTCGAATCCACTTGCCAGAGCTTTGAAGACTCCAAATTGACCACTAAAAAAGTGCTAAATTAAAGTCCAAACATGAGGGCTAGCATTACTGGAGGCGGGTTTGTCAAGATTCGTTTATCAGAGGGTACACTTGCCAGAGCTTTTAAGACTCCAACTTGACCACATAAAAAGTGCTACATTAAAGACCAAACATGAGGGCCATCATTACTGGAGGGGGCTTGTCAACGTTCGTATCCACTTGATCTTTAAAGACTCCAACTTGACCCCACGGCCAAAGGATAAGCTTGTCAGAAGAGGGATTTGAACCCACGCCTCCAGAGGAGACTGCGACCTGAACGCAGCGCCTTAGACCGCTCGGCCATCCTGACACGAATGCTTGGTACACGCTTCACCAATCGCCCGACTCACAGCATGAGGGCCAGCATTACCAGAGAGGGGTTTGTCAACATTCGTGTATTGTGGGTACAATTGCCAGAGCTTTAAAGACTCGAACTTGACCACAAAACAGTGCTCCCTTAAAGTCCAGACTTGAGGGCCAGCATTACTGGAGAGGGGATTGTCAACATTCGTGTATAAGTGGGTAAACTGTCAGAGCTTTAAAACCTCCAACTTGACCATATAAAAAGTGCTAAATTAAAGTCCAAACATGAGGGCTAGAATTACTGGAGGGGGGTTTGTCAACATTCGAATCCACTTGCCAGAGCTTTTAAGACTCCAAATTGACCACAAAACAGTAATCCCTTAAAGTCCAAACATGAGGGCCAGCATTACTGGAGAGGGGATTGTCAACATTCGAATCCACTTGCCAGAGCTTTGAAGACTCCAAATTGACCACTAAAAAAGTGCTAAATTAAAGTCCAAACATGAGGGCTAGCATTACTGGAGGCGGGTTTGTCAAGATTCGTTTATCAGAGGGTACACTTGCCAGAGCTTTTAAGACTCCAACTTGACCACATAAAAAGTGCTACATTAAAGACCAAACATGAGGGCCATCATTACTGGAGGGGGCTTGTCAACGTTCGTATCCACTTGATGTTTAAAGACTCCAACTTGACCCCACGGCCAAAGGATAAGCTTGTCAGAAGTGGGATTTGAACCCACGCCTCCAGAGGAGACTGCGACCTGAACGCAGCGCCTTAGACCGATCGGCCATCCTGACACGAAAGCTTGGTACACGCTTCACCGATCGCCCGACTCACAGCATGAGGGCCAGCATTACCAGAGAGGGGTTTGTCAACATTCGTGTATTGTGGGTACAATTGCCAGAGCTTTAAAGACTCGAACTTGACCACAAAACAGTGCTCCCTTAAAGTCCAGACTTGAGGGCCAGCATTACTGGAGAGGGGATTGTCAACATTCGTGTATAAGTGGGTAAACTGTCAGAGCTTTAAAACCTCCAACTTGACCACAAAACAGTGCTCCCTTAAAGTCCAGACTTGAGGGCCAGCATTACTGGAGAGGGGATTGTCAACATTCGTGTATAAGTGGGTAAACTGTCAGAGCTTTAAAACCTCCAACTTGACCACATAAAAAGTGCTAAATTAAAGTCCAAACATGAGGGCCAGCATTACTGGAGAGGGGATTGTCAACATTCGAATCCACTTGCCAGAGCTTTGAAGACTCCAAATTGACCACATAAAAAGTGCTAAATTAAAGTCCAAACATGAGGGCTAGCATTACTGGAGGCGGGTTTGTCAAGATTCGTTTATCAGAGGGTACACTTGCCAGAGCTTTTAAGACTCCAACTTGACCACATAAAAAGTGCTAAATTAAAGACCAAACATGAGGGATAGCATTACTGGAGGGGGGTTTGTCAACATTCGTGTATCAGAGGGTACACTTGCCAGAGCTTTTAAGACTCCAACTTGACCACATAAAAAGTGCTACATTAAAGACCAAACATGAGGGCCATCATTACTGGAGGGGGCTTGTCAACGTTCGTATCCACTTGATCTTTAAAGACTCCAACTTGACCCCACAGCCAAAGGATAAGCTTGTCAGAAGTGGGATTTGAACCCACGCCTCCAGAGGAGACTGCGACCTGAACGCAGCGCCTTAGACCGCTCGGCCATCCTGACACGAAAGCTTGGTACACGCTTCACCGATCGCCCGACTCACAGCATGAGGGCCAGCATTACCAGAGAGGGGTTTGTCAACATTCGTGTATTGTGGGTACAATTGCCAGAGCTTTAAAGACTCGAACTTGACCACAAAACAGTGCTCCCTTAAAGTCCAGACTTGAGGGCCAGCATTACTGGAGAGGGGATTGTCAACATTCGTGTATAAGTGGGTAAACTGTCAGAGCTTTAAAACCTCCAACTTGACCACATAAAAAGTGCTAAATTAAAGTCCAAACATGAGGGATAGCATTACTGGAGGGGGGTTTGTCAACATTCGAATCCACTTGCCAGAGCTTTGAAGACTCCAAATTGACCACTAAAAAAGTGCTAAATTAAAGTCCAAACATGAGGGCCAGCATTACTGGAGAGGGGATTGTCAACATTCGAATCCACTTGCCAGAGCTTTGAAGACTCCAAATTGACCACATAAAAAGTGCTAAATTAAAGTCCAAACATGAGGGCTAGCATTACTGGAGGCGGGTTTGTCAAGATTCGTTTATCAGAGGGTACACTTGCCAGAGCTTTTAAGACTCCAACTTGACCACATAAAAAGTGCTAAATTAAAGACCAAACATGAGGGATAGCATTACTGGAGGGGGGTTTGTCAACATTCGTGTATCAGAGGGTACACTTGCCAGAGCTTTTAAGACTCCAACTTGACCACATAAAAAGTGCTACATTAAAGACCAAACATGAGGGCCATCATTACTGGAGGGGGCTTGTCAACGTTCGTATCCACTTGATCTTTAAAGACTCCAACTTGACCCCACAGCCAAAGGATAAGCTTGTCAGAAGTGGGATTTGAACCCACGCCTCCAGAGGAGACTGCGACCTGAACGCAGCGCCTTAGACCGCTCGGCCATCCTGACACAAAAGCTTGGTACACGCTTCACCGATCGCCCGACTCACAGCATGAGGGCCAGCATTACCAGAGAGGGGTTTGTCAACATTCGTGTATTGTGGGTACAATTGCCAGAGCTTTAAAGACTCGAACTTGACCACAAAACAGTGCTCCCTTAAAGTCCAGACTTGAGGGCCAGCATTACTGGAGAGGGGATTGTCAACATTCGTGTATAAGTGGGTAAACTGTCAGAGCTTTAAAACCTCCAACTTGACCACATAAAAAGTGCTAAATTAAAGTCCAAACATGAGGGATACCATTACTGGAGGGGGGTTTGTCAACATTCGTGTATCAGAGGGTACACTTGCCAGAGCTTTTAAGACTCCAACTTGACCACATAAAAAGTGCTAAATTAAAGTCCAAACATGAGGGCTAGAATTACTGGAGGGGGGTTTGTCAACATTCGAATCCACTTGCCAGAGCTTTTAAGACTCCAAATTGACCACAAAACAGTAATCCCTTAAAGTCCAAACATGAGGGCCAGCATTACTGGAGAGGGGATTGTCAACATTCGAATCCACTTGCCAGAGCTTTGAAGACTCCAAATTGACCACTAAAAAAGTGCTAAATTAAAGTCCAAACATGAGGGCTAGCATTACTGGAGGCGGGTTTGTCAAGATTCGTTTATCAGAGGGCACACTTGCCAGAGCTTTTAAGACTCCAACTTGACCACATAAAAAGTGCTACATTAAAGACCAAACATGAGGGCCATCATTACTGGAGGGGGCTTGTCAACGTTCGTATCCACTTGATCTTTAAAGACTCCAACTTGACCCCACGGCCAAAGGATAAGCTTGTCAGAAGTGGGATTTGAACCCACGCCTCCAGAGGAGACTGCGACCTGAACGCAGCGCCTTAGACCGCTCGGCCATCCTGACACAAAAGCTTGGTACACGCTTCACCGATCGCCCGACTCACAGCATGAGGGCCAGCATTACCAGAGAGGGGTTTGTCAACATTCGTGTATTGTGGGTACAATTGCCAGAGCTTTAAAGACTCGAACTTGACCACAAAACAGTGCTCCCTTAAAGTCCAGACTTGAGGGCCAGCATTACTGGAGAGGGGATTGTCAACATTCGTGTATAAGTGGGTAAACTGTCAGAGCTTTAAAACCTCCAACTTGACCACATAAAAAGTGCTAAATTAAAGTCCAAACATGAGGGCCAGCATTACTGGAGAGGGGATTGTCAACATTCGAATCCACTTGCCAGAGCTTTGAAGACTCCAAATTGACCACATAAAAAGTGCTAAATTAAAGTCCAAACATGAGGGCTAGCATTACTGGAGGCGGGTTTGTCAAGATTCGTTTATCAGAGGGTACACTTGCCAGAGCTTTTAAGACTCCAACTTGACCACATAAAAAGTGCTAAATTAAAGACCAAACATGAGGGATAGCATTACTGGAGGGGGGTCTGTCAACATTCGTGTATCAGAGGGTACACTTGCCAGAGCTTTTAAGACTCCAACTTGACCACATAAAAAGTGCTACATTAAAGACCAAACATGAGGGCCATCATTACTGGAGCGCTTGTCAACGTTCGTATCCACTTGATGTTTAAAGACTCCAACTTGACCCCACGGCCAAAGGATAAGCTTGTCAGAAGTGGGATTTGAACCCACGCCTCCAGAGGAGACTGCGACCTGAACGCAGCGCCTTAGACCGCTCGGCCATCCTGACACGAAAGCTTGGTACACGCTTCACCGATCGCCCGACTCACAGCATGAGGGCCAGCATTACCAGAGAGGGGTTTGTCAACATTCGTGTATTGTGGGTACAATTGCCAGAGCTTTAAAGACTCGAACTTGACCACAAAACAGTGCTCCCTTAAAGTCCAGACTTGAGGGCCAGCATTACTGGAGAGGGGATTGTCAACATTCGTGTATAAGTGGGTAAACTGTCAGAGCTTTAAAACCTCCAACTTGACCACATAAAAAGTGCTAAATTAAAGTCCAAACATGAGGGATAGCATTACTGGAGGGGGGTTTGTCAACATTCGTGTATCAGAGGGTACACTTGCCAGAGCTTTTAAGACTCCAACTTGACCACATAAAAAGTGCTAAATTAAAGTCCAAACATGAGGGCTAGAATTACTGGAGGGGGGTTTGTCAACATTCGAATCCACTTGCCAGAGCTTTTAAGACTCCAAATTGACCACAAAACAGTAATCCCTTAAAGTCCAAACATGAGGGCCAGCATTACTGGAGAGGGGATTGTCAACATTCGAATCCACTTGCCAGAGCTTTGAAGACTCCAAATTGACCACTAAAAAAGTGCTAAATTAAAGTCCAAACATGAGGGCTAGCATTACTGGAGGCGGGTTTGTCAAGATTCGTTTATCAGAGGGCACACTTGCCAGAGCTTTTAAGACTCCAACTTGACCACATAAAAAGTGCTACATTAAAGACCAAACATGAGGGCCATCATTACTGGAGGGGGCTTGTCAACGTTCGTATCCACTTGATCTTTAAAGACTCCAACTTGACCCCCAAGGCCAAAGGATAAGCTTGTCAGAAGTGGGATTTGAACCCACGCCTCCAGAGGAGACTGCGACCTGAATGCAGCGCCTTAGACCGCTCGGCCATCCTGACACAAAAGCTTGGTACACGCTTCACCGATCGCCCGACTCACAGCATGAGGGCCAGCATTACCAGAGAGGGGTTTGTCAACATTCGTGTATTGTGGGTACAATTGCCAGAGCTTTAAAGACTCGAACTTGACCACAAAACAGTGCTCCCTTAAAGTCCAGACTTGAGGGCCAGCATTACTGGAGAGGGGATTGTCAACATTCGTGTATAAGTGGGTAAACTGTCAGAGCTTTAAAACCTCCAACTTGACCACATAAAAAGTGCTAAATTAAAGTCCAAACATGAGGGCCAGCATTACTGGAGAGGGGATTGTCAACATTCGAATCCACTTGCCAGAGCTTTGAAGACTCCAAATTGACCACATAAAAAGTGCTAAATTAAAGTCCAAACATGAGGGCTAGCATTACTGGAGGCGGGTTTGTCAAGATTCGTTTATCAGAGGGTACACTTGCCAGAGCTTTTAAGACTCCAACTTGACCACATAAAAAGTGCTACATTAAAGACCAAACATGAGGGCCATCATTACTGGAGGGGGCTTGTCAACGTTCGTATCCACTTGATGTTTAAAGACTCCAACTTGACCCCACGGCCAAAGGATAAGCTTGTCAGAAGTGGGATTTGAACCCACGCCTCCAGAGGAGACTGCGACCTGAACGCTGCGCCTTAGACCGCTCGGCCATCCTGACACGAATGCTTGGTACACGCTTCACCAATCGCCCGACTCACAGCATGAGGGCCAGCATTACCAGAGAGGGGTTTGTCAACATTCGTGTATTGTGGGTACAATTGCCAGAGCTTTAAAGACTCGAACTTGACCACAAAACAGTGCTCCCTTAAAGTCCAGACTTGAGGGCCAGCATTACTGGAGAGGGGATTGTCAACATTCGTGTATAAGTGGGTAAACTGTCAGAGCTTTAAAACCTCCAACTTGACCACATAAAAAGTGCTAAATTAAAGTCCAAACATGAGGGCCAGCATTACTGGAGAGGGGATTGTCAACATTCGAATCCACTTGCCAGAGCTTTGAAGACTCCAAATTGACCACATAAAAAGTGCTAAATTAAAGTCCAAACATGAGGGCTAGCATTACTGGAGGCGGGTTTGTCAAGATTCGTTTATCAGAGGGTACACTTGCCAGAGCTTTTAAGACTCCAACTTGACCACATAAAAAGTGCTAAATTAAAGACCAAACATGAGGGATAGCATTACTGGAGGGGGGTCTGTCAACATTCGTGTATCAGAGGGTACACTTGCCAGAGCTTTTAAGACTCCAACTTGACCACATAAAAAGTGCTACATTAAAGACCAAACATGAGGGCCATCATTACTGGAGCGCTTGTCAACGTTCGTATCCACTTGATGTTTAAAGACTCCAACTTGACCCCACGGCCAAAGGATAAGCTTGTCAGAAGTGGGATTTGAACCCACGCCTCCAGAGGAGACTGCGACCTGAACGCAGCGCCTTAGACCGCTCGGCCATCCTGACACGAAAGCTTGGTACACGCTTCACCGATCGCCCGACTCACAGCATGAGGGCCAGCATTACCAGAGAGGGGTTTGTCAACATTCGTGTATTGTGGGTACAATTGCCAGAGCTTTAAAGACTCGAACTTGACCACAAAACAGTGCTCCCTTAAAGTCCAGACTTGAGGGCCAGCATTACTGGAGAGGGGATTGTCAACATTCGTGTATAAGTGGGTAAACTGTCAGAGCTTTAAAACCTCCAACTTGACCACATAAAAAGTGCTAAATTAAAGTCCAAACATGAGGGCTAGAATTACTGGAGGGGGGTTTGTCAACATTCGAATCCACTTGCCAGAGCTTTTAAGACTCCAAATTGACCACAAAACAGTAATCCCTTAAAGTCCAAACATGAGGGCCAGCATTACTGGAGAGGGGATTGTCAACATTCGAATCCACTTGCCAGAGCTTTGAAGACTCCAAATTGACCACTAAAAAAGTGCTAAATTAAAGTCCAAACATGAGGGCTAGCATTACTGGAGGCGGGTTTGTCAAGAATCGTTTATCAGAGGGCACACTTGCCAGAGCTTTTAAGACTCCAACTTGACCACATAAAAAGTGCTACATTAAAGACCAAACATGAGGGCCATCATTACTGGAGGGGGCTTGTCAACGTTCGTATCCACTTGATCTTTAAAGACTCCAACTTGACCCCACAGCCAAAGGATAAGCTTGTCAGAAGTGGGATTTGAACCCACGCCTCCAGAGGAGACTGCGACCTGAACGCAGCGCCTTAGACCGCTCGGCCATCCTGACACGAAAGCTTGGTACACGCTTCACCGATCGCCCGACTCACAGCATGAGGGCCAGCATTACCAGAGAGGGGTTTGTCAACATTCGTGTATTGTGGGTACAATTGCCAGAGCTTTAAAGACTCGAACTTGACCACAAAACAGTGCTCCCTTAAAGTCCAGACTTGAGGGCCAGCATTACTGGAGAGGGGATTGTCAACATTCGTGTATAAGTGGGTAAACTGTCAGAGCTTTAAAACCTCCAACTTGACCACATAAAAAGTGCTAAATTAAAGTCCAAACATGAGGGATAGCATTACTGGAGGGGGGTTTGTCAACATTCGTGTATCAGAGGGTACACTTGCCAGAGCTTTTAAGACTCCAACTTGACCACATAAAAAGTGCTAAATTAAAGTCCAAACATGAGGGCTAGAATTACTGGAGGGGGGTTTGTCAACATTCGAATCCACTTGCCAGAGCTTTTAAGACTCCAAATTGACCACAAAACAGTAATCCCTTAAAGTCCAAACATGAGGGCCAGCATTACTGGAGAGGGGATTGTCAACATTCGAATCCACTTGCCAGAGCTTTGAAGACTCCAAATTGACCACTAAAAAAGTGCTAAATTAAAGTCCAAACATGAGGGCTAGCATTACTGGAGGCGGGTTTGTCAAGATTCGTTTATCAGAGGGCACACTTGCCAGAGCTTTTAAGACTCCAACTTGACCACATAAAAAGTGCTACATTAAAGACCAAACATGAGGGCCATCATTACTGGAGGGGGCTTGTCAACGTTCGTATCCACTTGATCTTTAAAGACTCCAACTTGACCCCAAGGCCAAAGGATAAGCTTGTCAGAAGTGGGATTTGAACCCACGCCTCCAGAGGAGACTGCGACCTGAACGCAGCGCCTTAGACCGCTCGGCCATCCTGACACAAAAGCTTGGTACACGCTTCACCGATCGCCCGACTCACAGCATGAGGGCCAGCATTACCAGAGAGGGGTTTGTCAACATTCGTGTATTGTGGGTACAATTGCCAGAGCTTTAAAGACTCGAACTTGACCACAAAACAGTGCTCCCTTAAAGTCCAGACTTGAGGGCCAGCATTACTGGAGAGGGGATTGTCAACATTCGTGTATAAGTGGGTAAACTGTCAGAGCTTTAAAACCTCCAACTTGACCACATAAAAAGTGCTAAATTAAAGTCCAAACATGAGGGCCAGCATTACTGGAGAGGGGATTGTCAACATTCGAATCCACTTGCCAGAGCTTTGAAGACTCCAAATTGACCACATAAAAAGTGCTAAATTAAAGTCCAAACATGAGGGCTAGCATTACTGGAGGCGGGTTTGTCAAGATTCGTTTATCAGAGGGTACACTTGCCAGAGCTTTTAAGACTCCAACTTGACCACATAAAAAGTGCTAAATTAAAGACCAAACATGAGGGATAGCATTACTGGAGGGGGGTTTGTCAACATTCGTGTATCAGAGGGTACACTTGCCAGAGCTTTTAAGACTCCAACTTGACCACATAAAAAGTGCTACATTAAAGACCAAACATGAGGGCCATCATTACTGGAGGGGGCTTGTCAACGTTCGTATCCACTTGATGTTTAAAGACTCCAACTTGACCCCACGGCCAAAGGATAAGCTTGTCAGAAGTGGGATTTGAACCCACGCCTCCAGAGGAGACTGCGACCTGAACGCAGCGCCTTAGACCGCTCGGCCATCCTGACACGAAAGCTTGGTACACGCTTCACCGATCGCCCGACTCACAGCATGAGGGCCAGCATTACCAGAGAGGGGTTTGTCAACATTCGTGTATTGTGGGTACAATTGCCAGAGCTTTAAAGACTCGAACTTGACCACAAAACAGTGCTCCCTTAAAGTCCAGACTTGAGGGCCAGCATTACTGGAGAGGGGATTGTCAACATTCGTGTATAAGTGGGTAAACTGTCAGAGCTTTAAAACCTCCAACTTGACCACATAAAAAGTGCTAAATTAAAGTCCAAACATGAGGGCTAGAATTACTGGAGGGGGGTTTGTCAACATTCGAATCCACTTGCCAGAGCTTTTAAGACTCCAAATTGACCACAAAACAGTAATCCCTTAAAGTCCAAACATGAGGGCCAGCATTACTGGAGAGGGGATTGTCAACATTCGAATCCACTTGCCAGAGCTTTGAAGACTCCAAATTGACCACTAAAAAAGTGCTAAATTAAAGTCCAAACATGAGGGCTAGCATTACTGGAGGCGGGTTTGTCAAGAATCGTTTATCAGAGGGCACACTTGCCAGAGCTTTTAAGACTCCAACTTGACCACATAAAAAGTGCTACATTAAAGACCAAACATGAGGGCCATCATTACTGGAGGGGGCTTGTCAACGTTCGTATCCACTTGATCTTTAAAGACTCCAACTTGACCCCACAGCCAAAGGATAAGCTTGTCAGAAGTGGGATTTGAACCCACGCCTCCAGAGGAGACTGCGACCTGAACGCTGCGCCTTAGACCGCTCGGCCATCCTGACACGAAAGCTTGGTACACGCTTCACCGATCGCCCGACTCACAGCATGAGGGCCAGCATTACCAGAGAGGGGTTTGTCAACATTCGTGTATTGTGGGTACAATTGCCAGAGCTTTAAAGACTCGAACTTGACCACAAAACAGTGCTCCCTTAAAGTCCAGACTTGAGGGCCAGCATTACTGGAGAGGGGATTGTCAACATTCGTGTATAAGTGGGTAAACTGTCAGAGCTTTAAAACCTCCAACTTGACCACATAAAAAGTGCTAAATTAAAGTCCAAACATGAGGGATAGCATTACTGGAGGGGGGTTTGTCAACATTCGTGTATCAGAGGGTACACTTGCCAGAGCTTTTAAGACTCCAACTTGACCACATAAAAAGTGCTAAATTAAAGTCCAAACATGAGGGCTAGAATTACTGGAGGGGGGTTTGTCAACATTCGAATCCACTTGCCAGAGCTTTTAAGACTCCAAATTGACCACAAAACAGTAATCCCTTAAAGTCCAAACATGAGGGCCAGCATTACTGGAGAGGGGATTGTCAACATTCGAATCCACTTGCCAGAGCTTTGAAGACTCCAAATTGACCACTAAAAAAGTGCTAAATTAAAGTCCAAACATGAGGGCTAGCATTACTGGAGGCGGGTTTGTCAAAATTCGTTTATCAGAGGGCACACTTGCCAGAGCTTTTAAGACTCCAACTTGACCACATAAAAAGTGCTACATTAAAGACCAAACATGAGGGCCATCATTACTGGAGGGGGCTTGTCAACGTTCGTATCCACTTGATCTTTAAAGACTCCAACTTGACCCCACAGCCAAAGGATAAGCTTGTCAGAAGTGGGATTTGAACCCACGCCTCCAGAGGAGACTGCGACCTGAACGCAGCGCCTTAGACCGCTCGGCCATCCTGACACGAAAGCTTGGTACACGCTTCACCGATCGCCCGACTCACAGCATGAGGGCCAGCATTACCAGAGAGGGGTTTGTCAACATTCGTGTATTGTGGGTACAATTGCCAGAGCTTTAAAGACTCGAACTTGACCACAAAACAGTGCTCCCTTAAAGTCCAGACTTGAGGGCCAGCATTACTGGAGAGGGGATTGTCAACATTCGTGTATAAGTGGGTAAACTGTCAGAGCTTTAAAACCTCCAACTTGACCACATAAAAAGTGCTAAATTAAAGTCCAAACATGAGGGCTAGCATTACTGGAGGCGGGTTTGTCAAGATTCGTTTATCAGAGGGCACACTTGCCAGAGCTTTTAAGACTCCAACTTGACCACATAAAAAGTGCTACATTAAAGACCAAACATGAGGGCCATCATTACTGGAGGGGGCTTGTCAACGTTCGTATCCACTTGATCTTTAAAGACTCCAACTTGACCCCACGGCCAAAGGATAAGCTTGTCAGAAGTGGGATTTGAACCCACGCCTCCAGAGGAGACTGCGACCTGAACGCAGCGCCTTAGACCGCTCGGCCATCCTGACACAAAAGCTTAGTACACGCTTCACCGATCGCCCGACTCACAGCATGAGGGCCAGCATTACCAGAGAGGGGTTTGTCAACATTCGTGTATTGTGGGTACAATTGCCAGAGCTTTAAAGACTCGAACTTGACCACAAAACAGTGCTCCCTTAAAGTCCAGACTTGAGGGCCAGCATTACTGGAGAGGGGATTGTCAACATTCGTGTATAAGTGGGTAAACTGTCAGAGCTTTAAAACCTCCAACTTGACCACATAAAAAGTGCTAAATTAAAGTCCAAACATGAGGGCCAGCATTACTGGAGAGGGGATTGTCAACATTCGAATCCACTTGCCAGAGCTTTGAAGACTCCAAATTGACCACATAAAAAGTGCTAAATTAAAGTCCAAACATGAGGGCTAGCATTACTGGAGGCGGGTTTGTCAAGATTCGTTTATCAGAGGGTACACTTGCCAGAGCTTTGAAGACTCCAAATTGACCACTAAAAAAGTGCTAAATTAAAGTCCAAACATGAGGGCTAGCATTACTGGAGGCGGGTTTGTCAAGATTCGTTTATCAGAGGGTACACTTGCCAGAGCTTTTAAGACTCCAACTTGACCACATAAAAAGTGCTACATTAAAGACCAAACATGAGGGCCATCATTACTGGAGGGGGCTTGTCAACGTTCGTATCCACTTGATCTTTAAAGACTCCAACTTGACCCCACAGCCAAAGGATAAGTTTGTCAGAAGAGGGATTTGAACCCACGCCTCCAGAGGAGACTGCGACCTGAACGCTGCGCCTTAGACCGCTCGGCCATCCTGACACGAAAGCTTGGTACACGCTTCACCGATCGCCTGACTCACAGCATGAGGGCCAGCATTACCAGAGAGGGGTTTGTCAACATTCGTGTATTGTGGGTACAATTGCCAGAGCTTTAAAGACTCGAACTTGACCACAAAACAGTGCTCCCTTAAAGTCCAGACTTGAGGGCCAGCATTACTGGAGAGGGGATTGTCAACATTTGTGTATAAGTGGGTAAACTGTCAGAGCTTTAAAACCTCCAACTTGACCACATAAAAAGTGCTAAATTAAAGTCCAAACATGAGGGATAGCATTACTGGAGGGGGGTTTGTCAACATTCGTGTATCAGAGGGTACACTTGCCAGAGCTTTTAAGACTCCAACTTGACCACATAAAAAGTGCTAAATTAAAGTCCAAACATGAGGGCTAGAATTACTGGAGGGGGGTTTGTCAACATTCGAATCCACTTGCCAGAGCTTTTAAGACTCCAAATTGACCACAAAACAGTAATCCCTTAAAGTCCAAACATGAGGGCCAGCATTACTGGAGAGGGGATTGTCAACATTCGAATCCACTTGCCAGAGCTTTGAAGACTCCAAATTGACCACTAAAAAAGTGCTAAATTAAAGTCCAAACATGAGGGCTAGCATTACTGGAGGCGGGTTTGTCAAAATTCGTTTATCAGAGGGCACACTTGCCAGAGCTTTTAAGACTCCAACTTGACCACATAAAAAGTGCTACATTAAAGACCAAACATGAGGGCCATCATTACTGGAGGGGGCTTGTCAACGTTCGTATCCACTTGATCTTTAAAGACTCCAACTTGACCCCACAGCCAAAGGATAAGCTTGTCAGAAGTGGGATTTGAACCCACGCCTCCAGAGGAGACTGCGACCTGAACGCAGCGCCTTAGACCGCTCGGCCATCCTGACACGAAAGCTTGGTACACGCTTCACCGATCGCCCGACTCACAGCATGAGGGCCAGCATTACCAGAGAGGGGTTTGTCAACATTCGTGTATTGTGGGTACAATTGCCAGAGCTTTAAAGACTCGAACTTGACCACAAAACAGTGCTCCCTTAAAGTCCAGACTTGAGGGCCAGCATTACTGGAGAGGGGATTGTCAACATTCGTGTATAAGTGGGTAAACTGTCAGAGCTTTAAAACCTCCAACTTGACCACATAAAAAGTGCTAAATTAAAGTCCAAACATGAGGGCTAGAATTACTGGAGGGGGGTTTGTCAACATTCGTGTATAAGTGGGTAAACTGTCAGAGCTTTAAAACCTCCAACTTGACCACATAAAAAGTGCTTAATTAAAGTCCAAACATGAGGGCTAGAATTACTGGAGGGGGGTTTGTCAACATTCGAATCCACTTACCAGAGCTTTTAAGACTCCAAATTGACCACAAAACAGTAATCCCTTAAAGTCCAAACATGAGGGCCAGCATTACTGGAGAGGGGATTGTCAACATTCGAATCCACTTGCCAGAGCTTTGAAGACTCCAAATTGACCACTAAAAAAGTGCTAAATTAAAGTCCAAACATGAGGGCTAGCATTACTGGAGGCGGGTTTGTCAAAATTCGTTTATCAGAGGGCACACTTGCCAGAGCTTTTAAGACTCCAACTTGATCACATAAAAAGTGCTACATTAAAGACCAAACATGAGGGCCATCATTACTGGAGGGGGCTTGTCAACGTTCGTATCCACTTGATCTTTAAAGACTCCAACTTGACCCCACAGCCAAAGGATAAGCTTGTCAGAAGTGGGATTTGAACCCACGCCTCCAGAGGAGACTGCGACCTGAACGCAGCGCCTTAGACCGCTCGGCCATCCTGACACGAAAGCTTGGTACACGCTTCACCGATCGCCCGACTCACAGCATGAGGGCCAGCATTACCAGAGAGGGGTTTGTCAACATTCGTGTATTGTGGGTACAATTGCCAGAGCTTTAAAGACTCGAACTTGACCACAAAACAGTGCTCCCTTAAAGTCCAGACTTGAGGGCCAGCATTACTGGAGAGGGGATTGTCAACATTCGTGTATAAGTGGGTAAACTGTCAGAGCTTTAAAACCTCCAACTTGACCACATAAAAAGTGCTAAATTAAAGTCCAAACATGAGGGATAGCATTACTGGAGGGGGGTTTGTCAACATTCGAATCCACTTGCCAGAGCTTTTAAGACTCCAAATTGACCACAAAACAGTAATCCCTTAAAGTCCAAACATGAGGGATAGCATTACTGGAGGGGGGTTTGTCAACATTCGAATCCACTTGCCAGAGCTTTTAAGACTCCAAATTGACCACAAAACAGTGCTCCCTTAAAGTCCAGACTTGAGGGCCAGCATTACTGGAGAGGGGATTGTCAACATTCGTGTATAAGTGGGTAAACTGTCAGAGCTTTAAAACCTCCAACTTGACCACATAAAAAGTGCTAAATTAAAGTCCAAACATGAGGGATAGCATTACTGGAGGGGGGTTTGTCAACATTCGTGTATCAGAGGGTACACTTGCCAGAGCTTTTAAGACTCCAACTTGACCACATAAAAAGTGCTAAATTAAAGTCCAAACATGAGGGCTAGAATTACTGGAGGGGGGTTTGTCAACATTCGAATCCACTTGCCAGAGCTTTTAAGACTCCAAATTGACCACAAAACAGTAATCCCTTAAAGTCCAAACATGAGGGCCAGCATTACTGGAGAGGGGATTGTCAACATTCGAATCCACTTGCCAGAGCTTTGAAGACTCCAAATTGACCACTAAAAAAGTGCTAAATTAAAGTCCAAACATGAGGGCTAGCATTACTGGAGGCGGGTTTGTCAAGATTCGTTTATCAGAGGGTACACTTGCCAGAGCTTTTAAGACTCCAACTTGACCACATAAAAAGTTTTACATTAAAGACCAAACATGAGGGCCATCATTACTGGAGGGGGTTTGTCAACATTCGTGTATTGTGGGAACAATTGCCAGAGCTTTAAAGACTCGAACTTGACCACAAAACAGTGCTCCCTTAAAGTCCAGACTTGAGGGCCATCATTACTGGAGGGGGCTTGTCAACGTTCGTATCCACTTGATCTTTAAAGACTCCAACTTGACCCCACGGCCAAAGGATAAGCTTGTCAGAAGTGGGATTTGAACCCACGCCTCCAGAGGAGACTGCGACCTGAACGCAGCGCCTTAGACCGCTCGGCCATCCTGACACGAAAGCTTGGTACACGCTTCACCGATCGCCCAACTCACAGCATGAGGGCCAGCATTACCAGAGAGGGGTTTGTCAACATTCGTGTATTGTGGGTACAATTGCCAGAGCTTTAAAGACTCGAACTTGACCACAAAACAGTGCTCCCTTAAAGTCCAGACTTGAGGGCCAGCATTACTGGAGAGGGGATTGTCAACATTCGTGTATAAGTGGGTAAACTGTCAGAGCTTTAAAACCTCCAACTTGACCACATAAAAAGTGCTAAATTAAAGTCCAAACATGAGGGTTGCCATTACTGGAGGCGGGTTTGTCAAGATTCGTTTATCAGAGGGTACACTTGCCAGAGCTTTTAAGACTCCAACTTGACCACATAAAAAGTGCTACATTAAAGACCAAACATGAGGGCCATCATTACTGGAGGGGGCTTGTCAACGTTCGTATCCACTTGATCTTTAAAGACTCCAACTTGACCCCATGGCCAAAGGATAAGCTTGTCAGAAGTGGGATTTGAACCCACGCCTCCAGAGGAGACTGAGACCTGAACGCAGCGCCTTAGACCGCTCGGCCATCCTGACACGAAAGCTTGGTACATGCTTCACCGATCGCCCGACTCACAGCATGAGGGCCAGCATTACCAGAGAGGGGTTTGTCAACATTCGTGTATTGTGGGTACAATTGCCAGAGCTTTAAAGACTCGAACTTGACCACAAAACAGTGCTCCCTTAAAGTCCAGACTTGAGGGCCAGCATTACTGGAGAGGGGATTGTCAACATTCGTGTATAAGTGGGTAAACTGTCAGAGCTTTAAAACCTCCAACTTGACCACATAAAAAGTGCTAAATTAAAGTCCAAACATGAGGGATAGCATTACTGGAGGGGGGTTTGTCAACATTCGTGTATCAGAGGGTACACTTGCCAGAGCTTTTAAGACTCCAACTTGACCACATAAAAAGTGCTAAATTAAAGTCCAAACATGAGGGCTAGAATTACTGGAGGGGGGTTTGTCAACATTCGAATCCACTTGCCAGAGCTTTTAAGACTCCAAATTGACCACAAAACAGTAGTCCCTTAAAGTCCAAACATGAGGGCCAGCATTACTGGAGAGGGGATTGTCAACATTCGAATCCACTTGCCAGAGCTTTGAAGACTCCAAATTGACCACTAAAAAAGTGCTAAATTAAAGTCCAAACATGAGGGCTAGCATTACTGGAGGCGGGTTTGTCAAGATTCGTTTATCAGAGGGTACACTTGCCAGAGCTTTTAAGACTCCAACTTGACCACATAAAAAGTGCTACATTAAAGACCAAACATGAGGGCCATCATTACTGGAGGGGGCTTGTCAACGTTCGTATCCACTTGATCTTTAAAGACTCCAACTTGACCCCACGGCCAAAAGATAAGCTTGTCAGAAGTGGGATTTGAACCCACGCCTCCAGAGGAGACTGAGACCTGAACGCAGCGCCTTAGACCGCTCGGCCATCCTGACACGAAAGCTTGGTACATGCTTCACCGATCGCCCGACTCACAGCATGAGGGCCAGCATTACCAGAGAGGGGTTTGTCAACATTCGTGTATTGTGGGTACAATTGCCAGAGCTTTAAAGACTCGAACTTGACCACAAAACAGTGCTCCCTTAAAGTCCAGACTTGAGGGCCAGCATTACTGGAGAGGGGATTGTCAACATTCGTGTATAAGTGGGTAAACTTTCAGAGCTTTAAAACCTCCAACTTGACCACATAAAAAGTGCTAAATTAAAGTCCAAACATGAGGGATAGCATTACTGGAGGGGGGTTTGTCAACATTCGTGTATCAGAGGGTACACTTGCCAGAGCTTTTAAGACTCCAACTTGACCACATAAAAAGTGCTAAATTAAAGTCCAAACATGAGGGCTAGAATTACTGGAGGGGGGTTTGTCAACATTCGAATCCACTTGCCAGAGCTTTTAAGACTCCAAATTGACCACAAAACAGTAATCCCTTAAAGTCCAAACATGAGGGCCAGCATTACTGGAGAGGGGATTGTCAACATTCGAATCCACTTGCCAGAGCTTTGAAGACTCCAAATTGACCACTAAAAAAGTGCTAAATTAAAGTCCAAACATGAGGGCTAGCATTACTGGAGGCGGGTTTGTCAAGATTCGTTTATCAGAGGGTACACTTGCCAGAGCTTTTAAGACTCCAACTTGACCACAAAACAGTGCTCCCTTAAAGTCCAGACTTGAGGGCCATCATTACTGGAGGGGGCTTGTCAACGTTCGTATCCACTTGATCTTTAAAGACTCCAACTTGACCCCACGGCCAAAGGATAAGCTTGTCAGAAGTGGGATTTGAACCCACGCCTCCAGAGGAGACTGCGACCTGAACGCAGCGCCTTAGACCGCTCGGCCATCCTGACACGAAAGCTTGGTACACGCTTCACCGATCGCCCAACTCACAGCATGAGGGCCAGCATTACCAGAGAGGGGTTTGTCAACATTCATGTATTGTGGGTACAATTGCCAGAGCTTTAAAGACTCGAACTTGACCACAAAACAGTGCTCCCTTAAAGTCCAGACTTGAGGGCCAGCATTACTGGAGAGGGGATTGTCAACATTCGTGTATAAGTGGGTAAACTGTCAGAGCTTTAAAACCTCCAACTTGACCACATAAAAAGTGCTAAATTAAAGTCCAAACATGAGGGATAGCATTACTGGAGGGGGGTTTGTCAACATTCGTGTATCAGAGGGTACACTTGCCAGAGCTTTTAAGACTCCAACTTGACCACATAAAAAGTGCTAAATTAAAGTCCAAACATGAGGGCTAGAATTACTGGAGGGGGGTTTGTCAACATTCGAATCCACTTGCCAGAGCTTTTAAGACTCCAAATTGACCACAAAACAGTAATCCCTTAAAGTCCAAACATGAGGGCCAGCATTACTGGAGGGGGGTTTGTCAACATTCGAATCCACTTGCCAGAGCTTTTAAGACTCCAAATTGACCACAAAACAGTAATCCCTTAAAGTCCAAACATGAGGGCCAGCATTACTGGAGAGGGGATTGTCAACATTCGAATCCACTTGCCAGAGCTTTGAAGACTCCAAATTGACCACTAAAAAAGTGCTAAATTAAAGTCCAAACATGAGGGCTAGCATTACTGGAGGCGGGTTTGTCAAGATTCGTTTATCAGAGGGTACACTTGCCAGAGCTTTTAAGACTCCAACTTGACCACATAAAAAGTGCTACATTAAAGACCAAACATGAGGGCCATCATTACTGGAGGGGGCTTGTCAACGTTCGTATCCACTTGATCTTTAAAGACTCCAACTTGACCCCACGGCCAAAAGATAAGCTTGTCAGAAGTGGGATTTGAACCCACGCCTCCAGAGGAGACTGAGACCTGAACGCAGCGCCTTAGACCGCACGGCCATCCTGACACGAAAGCTTGGTACATGCTTCACCGATCGCCCGACTCACAGCATGAGGGCCAGCATTACCAGAGAGGGGTTTGTCAACATTCGTGTATTGTGGGTACAATTGCCAGAGCTTTAAAGACTCGAACTTGACCACAAAACAGTGCTCCCTTAAAGTCCAGACTTGAGGGCCAGCATTACTGGAGAGGGGATTGTCAACATTCGTGTATAAGTGGGTAAACTGTCAGAGCTTTAAAACCTCCAACTTGACCACATAAAAAGTGCTAAATTAAAGTCCAAACATGAGGGATAGCATTACTGGAGGGGGGTTTGTCAACATTCGTGTATCAGAGGGTACACTTGCCAGAGCTTTTAAGACTCCAACTTGACCACATAAAAAGTGCTAAATTAAAGTCCAAACATGAGGGCTAGAATTACTGGAGGGGGGTTTGTCAACATTCGAATCCACTTGCCAGAGCTTTTAAGACTCCAAATTGACCACAAAACAGTAATCCCTTAAAGTCCAAACATGAGGGCCAGCATTACTGGAGAGGGGATTGTCAACATTCGAATCCACTTGCCAGAGCTTTGAAGACTCCAAATTGACCACTAAAAAAGTGCTAAATTAAAGTCCAAACATGAGGGCTAGCATTACTGGAGGCGGGTTTGTCAAGATTCGTTTATCAGAGGGTACACTTGCCAGAGCTTTTAAGACTCCAACTTGACCACATAAAAAGTGCTACATTAAAGACCAAACATGAGGGCCATCATTACTGGAGGGGGCTTGTCAACGTTCGTATCCACTTGATCTTTAAAGACTCCAACTTGACCCCACGGCCAAAGGATAAGCTTGTCAGAAGTGGGATTTGAACCCACGCCTCCAGAGGAGACTGCGACCTGAACGCAGCGCCTTAGACCGCTCGGCCATCCTGACACGAAAGCTTGGTACACGCTTCACCGATCGCCCGACTCACAGCATGAGGGCCAGCATTACCAGAGAGGGGTTTGTCAACATTCGTGTATTGTGGGTACAATTGCCAGAGCTTTAAAGACTCGAACTTGACCACAAAACAGTGCTCCCTTAAAGTCCAGACTTGAGGGCCAGCATTACTGGAGAGGGGATTGTCAACATTCGTGTATAAGTGGGTAAACTGTCAGAGCTTTAAAACCTCCAACTTGACCACATAAAAAGTGCTAAATTAAAGTCCAAACATGAGGGATAGCATTACTGGAGGGGGGTTTGTCAACATTCGTGTATCAGAGGGTACACTTGCCAGAGCTTTTAAGACTCCAACTTGACCACATAAAAAGTGCTAAATTAAAGTCCAAACATGAGGGCTAGAATTACTGGAGGGGGGTTTGTCAACATTCGAATCCACTTGCCAGAGCTTTTAAGACTCCAAATTGACCACAAAACAGTAATCCCTTAAAGTCCAAACATGAGGGCCAGCATTACTGGAGAGGGGATTGTCAACATTCGAATCCACTTGCCAGAGCTTTGAAGACTCCAAATTGACCACTAAAAAAGTGCTAAATTAAAGTCCAAACATGAGGGCTAGCATTACTGGAGGCGGGTTTGTCAAGATTCGTTTATCAGAGGGTACACTTGCCAGAGCTTTTAAGACTCCAACTTGACCACATAAAAAGTGCTACATTAAAGACCAAACATGAGGGCCATCATTACTGGAGGGGGCTTGTCAACGTTCGTATCCACTTGATCTTTAAAGACTCCAACTTGACCCCACGGCCAAAGGATAAGCTTGTCAGAAGTGGGATTTGAACCCACGCCTCCAGAGGAGACTGCGACCTGAACGCAGCGCCTTAGACCGCTCGGCCATCCTGACACGAAAGCTTGGTACACGCTTCACCGATCGCCCGACTCACAGCATGAGGGCCAGCATTACCAGAGAGGGGTTTGTCAACATTCGTGTATTGTGGGTACAATTGCCAGAGCTTTAAAGACTCGAACTTGACCACAAAACAGTGCTCCCTTAAAGTCCAGACTTGAGGGCCAGCATTACTGGAGAGGGGATTGTCAACATTCGTGTATAAGTGGGTAAACTGTCAGAGCTTTAAAACCTCCAACTTGACCACATAAAAAGTGCTAAATTAAAGTCCAAACATGAGGGATAGCATTACTGGAGGGGGGTTTGTCAACATTCGTGTATCAGAGGGTACACTTGCCAGAGCTTTTAAGACTCCAACTTGACCACATAAAAAGTGCTAAATTAAAGTCCAAACATGAGGGCTAGAATTACTGGAGGGGGGTTTGTCAACATTCGAATCCACTTGCCAGAGCTTTTAAGACTCCAAATTGACCACAAAACAGTAATCCCTTAAAGTCCAAACATGAGGGCCAGCATTACTGGAGAGGGGATTGTCAACATTCGAATCCACTTGCCAGAGCTTTGAAGACTCCAAATTGACCACTAAAAAAGTGCTAAATTAAAGTCCAAACATGAGGGCTAGCATTACTGGAGGCGGGTTTGTCAAGATTCGTTTATCAGAGGGTACACTTGCCAGAGCTTTTAAGACTCCAACTTGACCACATAAAAAGTGCTACATTAAAGACCAAACATGAGGGCCATCATTACTGGAGGGGGCTTGTCAACGTTCGTATCCACTTGATCTTTAAAGACTCCAACTTGACCCCACGGCCAAAGGATAAGCTTGTCAGAAGTGGGATTTGAACCCACGCCTCCAGAGGAGACTGCGACCTGAACGCAGCGCCTTAGACCGCTCGGCCATCCTGACACGAAAGCTTGGTACACGCTTCACCGATCGCCCGACTCACAGCATGAGGGCCAGCATTACCAGAGAGGGGTTTGTCAACATTCGTGTATTGTGGGTACAATTGCCAGAGCTTTAAAGACTCGAACTTGACCACAAAACAGTGCTCCCTTAAAGTCCAGACTTGAGGGCCAGCATTACTGGAGAGGGGATTGTCAACATTCGTGTATAAGTGGGTAAACTGTCAGAGCTTTAAAACCTCCAACTTGACCACATAAAAAGTGCTAAATTAAAGTCCAAACATGAGGGATAGCATTACTGGAGGGGGGTTTGTCAACATTCGTGTATCAGAGGGTACACTTGCCAGAGCTTTTAAGACTCCAACTTGACCACATAAAAAGTGCTAAATTAAAGTCCAAACATGAGGGCTAGAATTACTGGAGGGGGGTTTGTCAACATTCGAATCCACTTGCCAGAGCTTTTAAGACTCCAAATTGACCACAAAACAGTAATCCCTTAAAGTCCAAACATGAGGGCCAGCATTACTGGAGAGGGGATTGTCAACATTCGAATCCACTTGCCAGAGCTTTGAAGACTCCAAATTGACCACTAAAAAAGTGCTAAATTAAAGTCCAAACATGAGGGCTAGCATTACTGGAGGCGGGTTTGTCAAGATTCGTTTATCAGAGGGTACACTTGCCAGAGCTTTTAAGACTCCAACTTGACCACATAAAAAGTGCTACATTAAAGACCAAACATGAGGGCCATCATTACTGGAGGGGGCTTGTCAACGTTCGTATCCACTTGATCTTTAAAGACTCCAACTTGACCCCATCGGCCAAAGGATAAGCTTGTCAGAAGTGGGATTTGAACCCACGCCTCCAGAGGAGACTGCGACCTGAACGCAGCGCCTTAGACCGCTCGGCCATCCTGACACGAAAGCTTGGTACACGCTTCACCGATCGCCCGACTCACAGCATGAGGGCCAGCATTACCAGAGAGGGGTTTGTCAACATTCGTGTATTGTGGGTACAATTGCCAGAGCTTTAAAGACTCGAACTTGACCACAAAACAGTGCTCCCTTAAAGTCCAGACTTGAGGGCCAGCATTACTGGAGAGGGGATTGTCAACATTCGTGTATAAGTGGGTAAACTGTCAGAGCTTTAAAACCTCCAACTTGACCACATAAAAAGTGCTAAATTAAAGTCCAAACATGAGGGATAGCATTACTGGAGGGGGGTTTGTCAACATTCGTGTATCAGAGGGTACACTTGCCAGAGCTTTTAAGACTCCAACTTGACCACATAAAAAGTGCTAAATTAAAGTCCAAACATGAGGGCTAGAATTACTGGAGGGGGGTTTGTCAACATTCAAATCCACTTGCCAGAGCTTTTAAGACTCCAAATTGACCACAAAACAGTAATCCCTTAAAGTCCAAACATGAGGGCCAGCATTACTTGAGAGGGGATTGTCAACATTCGAATCCACTTGCCAGAGCTTTAAAGACTCCAAATTGACCACTAAAAAAGTGCTAAATTAAAGTCCAAACATGAGGGCTAGCATTACTGGAGGCGGGTTTGTCAAGATTCGTTTATCAGAGGGTACACTTGCCAGAGCTTTGAAGACTCCAACTTGACCACATAAAAAGTGCTACATTAAAGACCAAACATGAGGGCCATCATTACTGGAGGGGGTTTGTCAACATTCGTGTATTGTGGGAACAATTGCCAGAGCTTTAAAGACTCGAACTTGACCACAAAACAGTGCTCCCTTAAAGTCCAGACTTGAGGGCCATCATTACTGGAGGGGGCTTGTCAACGTTCGTATCCACTTGATCTTTAAAGACTCCAACTTGACCCCACAGCCAAAGGATAAGCTTGTCAGAAGTGGGATTTGAACCCACGCCTCCAGAGGAGACTGCGACCTGAACGCAGCGCCTTAGACCGCTCGGCCATCCTGACACGAAAGCTTGGTACACGCTTCACCGATCGCCCGACTCACAGCATGAGGGCCAGCATTACCAGAGAGGGGTTTGTCAACATTTGTGTATTGTGGGTACAATTGCCAGAGCTTTAAAGACTCGAACTTGACCACAAAACAGTGCTCCCTTAAAGTCCAGACTTGAGGGCCAGCATTACTGGAGAGGGGATTGTCAACATTCGTGTATAAGTGTGTAAACTGTCAGAGCTTTAAAACCTCCAACTTGACCACATAAAAAGTGCTAAATTAAAGTCCAAACATGAGGGATAGCATTACTGGAGGGGGGTTTGTCAACATTCGTGTATCAGAGGGTACACTTGCCAGAGCTTTTAAGACTCCAACTTGACCACATAAAAAGTGCTAAATTAAAGTCCAAACATGAGGGCTAGAATTACTGGAGGGGGGTTTGTCAACATTCGAATCCACTTGCCAGAGCTTTTAAGACTCCAAATTGACCACAAAACAGTAATCCCTTAAAGTACAAACATGAGGGCCAGCATTACTGGAGAGGGGATTGTCAACATTCGAATCCACTTGCCAGAGCTTTGAAGACTCCAAATTGACCACTAAAAAAGTGCTAAATTAAAGTCCAAACATGAGGGCTAGCATTACTGGAGGCGGGTTTGTCAAGATTCGTTTATCAGAGGGTACACTTGCCAGAGCTTTTAAGACTCCAACTTGACCACATAAAAAGTGCTACATTAAAGACCAAACATGAGGGCCATTATTACTGGAGGGGGCTTGTCAACGTTCGTATCCACTTGATCTTTAAAGACTCCAACTTGACCCCATGGCCAAAGGATAAGCTTGTCAGAAGTGGGATTTGAACCCACGCCTCCAGAGGAGACTGCGACCTGAACGCAGCGCCTTAGACCGCTCGGCCATCCTGACACGAAAGCTTGGTACACGCTTCACCGATCGCCCAACTCACAGCATGAGGGCCAGCATTACCAGAGAGGGGTTTGTCAACATTCGTGTATTGTGGGTACAATTGCCAGAGCTTTAAAGACTCGAACTTGACCACAAAACAGTGCTCCCTTAAAGTCCAGACTTGAGGGCCAGCATTACTGGAGAGGGGATTGTCAACATTCGTGTATAAGTGGGTAAACTGTCAGAGCTTTAAAACCTCCAACTTGACCACATAAAAAGTGCTAAATTAAAGTCCAAACATGAGGGATAGCATTACTGGAGGGGGGTTTGTCAACATTCGTGTATCAGAGGGTACACTTGCCAGAGCTTTTAAGACTCCAACTTGACCACATAAAAAGTGCTAAATTAAAGTCCAAACATGAGGGCTAGAATTACTGGAGGGGGGTTTGTCAACATTCGAATCCACTTGCCAGAGCTTTTAAGACTCCAAATTGACCACAAAACAGTAATCCCTTAAAGTCCAAACATGAGGGCCAGCATTACTGGAGAGGGGATTGTCAACATTCGAATCCACTTGCCAGAGCTTTGAAGACTCCAAATTGACCACATAAAAAGTGCTACATTAAAGACCAAACATGAGGGCTAGCATTACTGGAGGCGGGTTTGTCAAGATTCGTTTATCAGAGGGTACACTTGCCAGAGCTTTTAAGACTCCAACTTGACCACATAAAAAGTGCTACATTAAAGACCAAACATGAGGGCCATTATTACTGGAGGGGGCTTGTCAACGTTCGTATCCACTTGATCTTTAAAGACTCCAACTTGACCCCATGGCCAAAGGATAAGCTTGTCAGAAGTGGGATTTGAACCCACGCCTCCAGAGGAGACTGCGACCTGAACGCAGCGCCTTAGACCGCTCGGCCATCCTGACACGAAAAATTGGTACACGCTTCACCAATCGCCCGACTCACAGCATGAGGGCCAGCATTACCAGAGAGGGGTTTGTCAACATTCGTGTATTGTGGGTACAATTGCCAGAGCTTTAAAGTCTCGAACTTGACCACAAAACAGTGCTCCCTTAAAGTCCAGACTTGAGGGCCAGCATTACTGGAGAGGGGATTGTCAACATTCGTGTATAAGTGGGTAAACTGTCAGAGCTTTAAAACCTCCAACTTGACCACATAAAAAGTGCTAAATTAAAGTCCAAACATGAGGGATAGCATTACTGGAGGGGGGTTTGTCAACATTCGTGTATCAGAGGGTACACTTGCCAGAGCTTTTAAGACTCCAACTTGACCACATAAAAAGTGCTAAATTAAAGTCCAAACATGAGGGCTAGAATTACTGGAGGGGGGTTTGTCAACATTCGAATCCACTTGCCAGAGCTTTTAAGACTCCAAATTGACCACAAAACAGTAATCCCTTAAAGTCCAAACATGAGGGCCAGCATTACTGGAGAGGGGATTGTCAACATTCGAATCCACTTGCCAGAGCTTTGAAGACTCCAAATTGACCACTAAAAAAGTGCTAAATTAAAGTCCAAACATGAGGGCTAGCATTACTGGAGGCGGGTTTGTCAAGATTCGTTTATCAGAGGGTACACTTGCCAGAGCTTTGAAGACTCCAACTTGACCACATAAAAAGTTTTACATTAAAGACCAAACATGAGGGCCATCATTACTGGAGGGGGTTTGTCAACATTCGTGTATTGTGGGAACAATTGCCAGAGCTTTAAAGACTCGAACTTGACCACAAAACAGTGCTCCCTTAAAGTCCAGACTTGAGGGCCATCATTACTGGAGGGGGCTTGTCAACGTTCGTATCCACTTGATCTTTAAAGACTCCAACTTGACCCAACAGCCAAAGGATGAGCTTGTCAGAAGTGGGATTTGAACCCACGCCTCCAGAGGAGACTGCGACCTGAACGCAGCGCCTTAGACCGCTCGGTCATCCTGACACGAAAGCTTGGTACACGCTTCACCGATCGCCCGACTCACAGCATGAGGGCCAGCATTACCAGAGAGGGGGTTTGTCAACATTCGTGTATTGTGGGTACAATTGCCAGAGCTTTAAAGACTCGAACTTGACCACAAAACAGTGCTCCCTTAAAGTCCAGACTTGAGGGCCAGCATTACTGGAGAGGGGATTGTCAACATTCGTGTATAAGTGGGTAAACTGTCAGAGCTTTAAAACCTCCAACTTGACCACATAAAAAGTGCTAAATTAAAGTCCAAACATGAGGGATAGCATTACTGGAGGGGGGTTTGTCAACATTCGTGTATCAGAGGGTACACTTGCCAGAGCTTTTAAGACTCCAACTTGACCACATAAAAAAGTGCTAAATTAAAGTCCAAACATGAGGGCTAGCATTACTGGAGGCGGGTTTGTCAAGATTCGTTTATCAGAGGGTACACTTGCCAGAGCTTTGAAGACTCCAACTTGACCACATAAAAAGTGCTACATTAAAGTCCAAACATGAGGGCCATCATTACTGGAGAGGGGATTGTCAACATTCGTGTATTGTGGGAACACTTGCCAGAGCTTTGAAGACTCCAAATTGACCACTAAAAAAGTGCTAAATTAAAGTCCAAACATGAGGGCCAGCATTACTGGAGGCGGGTTTGTCAACGATTCGTTTATCAGAGGGTACACTTGCCAGAGCTTTTAAGACTCCAACTTGACCCCACATAAAAAAAGGATAAGCATGTCAGAAGTGGGATTTGAACC
>JAWRVZ010001370.1:0-27500 GCA_037043235.1 Rhodeus uyekii
GGAGATGAGCAGCAGCGGGTGTTGCGCAAACAGCGTAAGCGCAGCGCAAACAGCGAGAGCCACGCCCTTTAACGGACGCAAACGCTCCGTGAATCCCGAGCAGCGCTACGCTGTGTTCTATTTAATGCGGCTCGGGTGAGAACTGTCACAGACACAAGTTCCGACTCACAAAACAATCATTTCTTCATGTTTATGTTATATATGTTATGCTATATTTCACGAGCAACTGCATACTTTTCCATTGTTTATTTAAACATACCTCACATTTACCACAAATTCTCTTTAATGTTATGTCATTTTTAAACACTTAAACATTAATATATGAATGAATGAATTATAGGTTAACACAAAAATAATGCAATAGAAATCATCGCAAAAATGCATATAATTAATAAATGTATTTAAAGGAAATCGAAAATGTAATTTTTTTTTTAAATATTTATTCTGTTACTTAAATCATGTCATAATGGCATGTTTTTGACTGTTTATTTATATATTTATTTACTGAAATATTTTATTTTATCATTTATATATGCATCTATTAATGTACTTAAGTATATATATTTATTGAGTGTTTTGTTTTATATACATGTATTTATTTTGAATGTATTGATATTTGTTTATTAATGTATTAACATAATGTCCTATTTAAGCATTTATATGTTTATATGTTAATTATTGTGTATTTGCTTATGTATTTATGTACAGTACAGACCAAAAGTTTTGGACACACGTTCTCATTCAAAGAGTTTTCTTTATTTTCATCACTATAGAAATCGTAGATTCACACTGAAGGCATCAAAACTATGAATTTACACATGTGGAATTATTATACATAACAAAAAAGTGTGAAACAGCTGAAAATATGTCATATTCTAGGTTCTTCAGAGTAGCACCTTTAGCTTTGATTGCTGCTTTCTCTGGATGAGCTTCAAGAGGTAATCACCGGAAATGCTCTTCACTTCACAGGTGTGTCCTGTCAGGGTTAATCAGTGTGATTCCTGTCAGGGTTAATCAGTGTGATTTCCTGCCTTATAAATGGGGTTGGGCCATCAGTTGTGCAGAGGTCAGGGGATACACAGCTCATAGGGCTATGAATCGACTGGTAAATATTTTGTATGGCAAGAAAAATTCAGTAAACAAAAACGAGTGGCCATCATTACTTTAAGAAATGAAGGTCAGTCAGACCAAAAAATTGGGAAAACTTTGAAAGTGTCCCCAAGTGCAGTCACAAAAACCATCAAGAGCTACAGAGAAACTGGCTCGCATGCGGACCGGCCCCGGAAAGGAAGACCAAGAGTGAAACTCTCTCGAAGTCTCTCCAAGACAGCTGAAACAGAGGAAGAAACGGCTATACGGAGTCTCTCAGCCTCACCCACCGCCAGCAACAGCTGGAGTAACGGAGACCCGGCACCGCTGTGTGTGTGGCAGCAGGGGGCGCTGTGCTTCCCAGCGTGTTTGCGTCATTGGCGGAGTGCGCGCTCTTTCTCCGCCGATAGCGCGCGCTGCGCGCGATATAAGCCTGCGCGTGCCGCGTTCTTCTCCCTGCCTGTCCCTCCTGCGGAAGGCAGTGCGCGCTCTTTCTCCACCGATACCAGAGCGAATCCACAGACATCCGTCAAAATGGTGCGTATGACAGTCGCTCTGAGAGCAGATCCCGGCGCGCGCGCAGCTTACCCACCCGCTCGCGCCGATATTTCGCGGTTTAACGGTCGTTTAACGGATGTGGGACGGAAACACCGGCGAGTTTGACCCGAAACAAAATGGCCGCTACTGTTTAGCGGCTTGACTCATTCCTTCTAAAACTTCACCGTTACTCCCTTGATTTTACTCTTGTAATGGTAGTTTAACACTCTCAGCGCAGCGACTGGAAGCACAGAGTTAATGTGGGATTTCGAGGTGTTTTCGCGCGCCTGTTAGCCGTTAGCTCGCGGTGCCACGTATTGTGTTCAGAACGGCGCGTTTGAGGAGAATCTGCGGATAAACCGCACCGGAAGCTGCGTCATCACGCGCATCTGACCCCACTTTAGTGCTGATGTTCTCCGGGTGTCTCTACGGGCGCGCGGTTCCTCGCGTTTTACCGGCTTCGGTCGGCCGCGCGCACCGCAGTCACGTGGACCGTCGCGCGTCATGCACGTGGCCGCTCATTGTTTGCGCTGCAGCTTCCGGTGAGATGGGAATGTAACCGAATGGGTTTAACAGCCAATGACAGGCTCTGCTGGAACACGTGACTCGAGTGATATTCAACTGTCGTTTGTGTGGCACTGAATTAAATGCATTGTATATCTTATTTATGTGTATATGTAAAGAAATATTTCATTGTAGCTTTTATATAGAGAAAATATATATATTTAAAGCTGTCTTACATTGTGTTAAATTAAGTGTTTGTTATCTTTTATTTTTATAACGGTTTATTAATGGTGTAATGATTTGGGTGAAATGGCAAATTTCTCTTAATTTAAACTTAAAATGCAGTGACTTGAGTAATTTTCTCTGTTTACGTCTGATTTATAAAGTTGAGAGTCGCTCCTAAAGGGATTAATTATGCAAAATAAATCTAAAGGTGTATAAACTTCTCTTAAACGTGTCCTATACACTCCTGAATGTCGTGAAGTTGATCATGAGTGACTGAGTTTGAGACGTACAGCATCATGAATCTGTTCTCTCTCCAGGTGAACTTCACAGTCGACCAGATCCGCGCCATCATGGACAAGAAGTCCAACATCCGTAACATGTCCGTGATCGCGCACGTGGATCATGGGAAGTCCACGCTGACCGACTCGCTGGTGTCCAAGGCGGGAATCATCGCCTCGGCCCGCGCCGGAGAGACGCGCTTCACCGACACACGCAAAGACGAGCAGGAGCGATGCATCACCATCAAATCCACGTAAGAGCCGCCGGAAACGAGATCTCTTCGCAGAGGAAGTGAAATGTGTGCAGAACCCGAGCATTAGCACTGCAAGCTGACGTAAACATGCTGTCTGTTGCGTCTAACATAGTGTTATATATAATACACACCAAAAACAAATGTGAATGCATCTCACTTCACACGCACTTATATATGTGTATATATATATATATATGCACATTTTACAAATAAAAATAAATTATAAAGTGGTCTTCCTCTCTTCCAGCGCCATCTCCATGTACTACGAGCTGAGCGAGAATGACATGGCCTTCATCAAGCAGTGCAAGGATGGGTTTGGGTTCCTCATCAACCTGATCGACTCCCCCGGACACGTGGACTTCTCCTCCGAGGTCACGGCCGCCCTGCGCGTCACCGACGGCGCTCTAGTGGTGGTCGACTGCGTCTCCGGTACACTTGCTCCCGTTCCTCCGTCCTGAGCCACTCGCAGACTGAATACACGCTTGCAACGTCAAGGTCATGGGTTCGATTCCCAGGGAAAGCAAGAACTGATTAGAATATCAATGTGTTTCCATGACCTTGATGTTGCAAGCGCTGCTCTCTACTGTTAGACACAGGAGGTCATGTTGTGAGGTTCGTGTGGTGTAAGTGTCTGCGTGTGTTCAGGTGTGTGCGTGCAGACGGAGACGGTGCTGAGGCAGGCCATCGCCGAGCGCATCAAGCCCGTGCTGATGATGAACAAGATGGACCGGGCGCTTCTGGAGCTGCAGCTGGAGCCCGAGGAACTGTACCAGACCTTCCAGCGCATCGTGGAGAACGTCAACGTCATCATCTCCACCTACGGCGAGGACGAGGGCGGCCCCATGGGCAACATCATGGTGAGGGCACGCGTCGTTACGAGGGTCTGAGACTCGATCCCGCGCTCCGCAGTCGCACCATCACGCCTGCTCTCTGACGCGCGTCTCCTGCTTCCCCTCAGATCGATCCAGTGGTCGGGACCGTGGGATTCGGCTCCGGGCTGCACGGATGGGCCTTCACTCTCAAACAGTTTGCTGAGATGTACGTGGCCAAGTTTGCGGCGAAAGGTGAAGGTCAGCTGAGCGCGACTGACCGCTGTAAGAAGGTGGAGGATATGATGAAGAAGCTCTGGGGAGACAGGTGAGACTCCTGATATAAACCAGCTATTAATGCGCTTGTGCTCAGCAATACTGTTTGTTTTAATAAAGGGGAGTAGTCTAGAAAACAGTGTAATATTATATCAGTGTAAAACAGCTGTTTTCTATGTGAATATATAGTAAAGTGTCATTTATTCCTGTGATTAAAGCTGAATTTATTAGATGATAAATACAGTAAAACAGTGTAATATTATATCAGTGTAAAACAGCTGTTTTCTATGTGAATATATAGTAAAGTGTCATTTATTCCTGTGATTAAAGCTGAATTTATTAGATGATAAATACAGTAAAACAGTGTAATATTATATCAGTGTAAAACAGATGTTTTCTATGTGAATATATAGTAAAGTGTCATTTATTGCTGTGAATAAAGCTTATTTTATTAGATGATAAATACAGTAAAACAGTGTAATATTATATCAGTGTAAAACAGCTGTTTTCTATGTGAATATATAGTAAAGTGTCATTTATTGCTGTGAATAAAGCTGAATTTATTAGATGATAAATACAGTAAAACAGTGTAATATTATATCAGTGTAAAACAGCTGTTTTCTATGTGAATATATAGTAAAGTGTCATTTATTCCTGTGATTAATGCTGAATTTATTAGATGATAAATACAGTAAAACAGTGTAATATTATATCAGTGTAAAACAGCTGTTTTCTATGTGAATATATAGTAAAGTGTCATTTATTGCTGTGAATAAAGCTTATTTTATTAGATGATAAATACAGTAAAACAGTGTAATATTATATCAGTGTAAAACAGATGTTTTCTATGTGAATATATAGTAAAGTGTCATTTATTCCTGTGATTAAAGCTGAATTTATTAGATGATAAATACAGTAAAACAGTGTAATATTATATCAGTGTAAAACAGCTGTTTTCTATGTGAATATATAGTAAAGTGTCATTTATTGCTGTGAATAAAGCTTAATTTATTAGATGATAAATACAGTAAAACAGTGTAATATTATATCAGTGTAAAACAGATGTTTTCTATGTGAATATATAGTAAAGTGTCATTTATTCCTGTGATTAAAGCTGAATTTATTAGATGATAAATACAGTAAAACAGTGTAATATTATATCAGTGTAAAACAGCTGTTTTCTATGTGAATATATAGTAAAGTGTCATTTATTCCTGCGATTAAAGCTGAATTTATTAGATGATAAATACAGTAAAACAGTGTAATATTATATCAGTGTAAAACAGCTGTTTTCTATGTGAATATATAGTAAAGTGTAATTTATTCCTGTGATTAAAGCTGAATTTATTAGATGATAAATACAGTAAAACAGTGTAATATTATATCAGTGTAAAACAGCTGTTTTCTATGTGAATATATAGTAAAGTGTAATTTATTCCTGTGATTAAAGCTGAATTTATTAGATGATAAATACAGTAAAACAGTGTTATATTATGTCAGTGTAAAGCAGCTGTTTTCTATGTGACTATATAGTAAAGTGTCATTTATTCCTGTGATTAAAGCTGAATTTATTAGATGATAAATACAGTAAAACAGTGTAATATTATATCAGTGTAAAACAGCTGTTTTCTATGTGAATATATAGTAAAGTGTCATTTATTCCTGTGATTAAAGCTGAATTTATTAGATGATAAATACAGTAAAACAGTGTAATATTATATCAGTGTAAAACAGCTGTTTCTATGTGAATATATAGTAAAGTGTCATTTATTCCTGTGATTAAAGCTGAATTTATTAGATGATAAATACAGTAAAACAGTGTAATATTATATCAGTGTAAAACAGCTGTTTTCTATGTGAATATATAGTAAAGTGTCATTTATTCCTGTGATTAAAGCTGAATTTATTAGATGATAAATACAGTAAAACAGTGTAATATTATATCAGTGTAAAACAGCTGTTTTCTATGTGAATATATAGTAAAGTGTCATTTATTCCTGCGATTAAAGCTGAATTTATTAGATGATAAATACAGTAAAACAGTGTAATATTATATCAGTGTAAAACAGCTATGATAAATGTTTTCTATGTGAATATATAGTAAAGTGTCATTTATTCCTGCGTTTAAAGCTGAATTTATTAGATGATAAATACAGTAAAACAGTGTAATATTATATCAGTGTAAAACAGCTGTTTTCTATGTGAATATATAGTAAAGTGTCATTTATTCCTGTGATTAAAGCTGAATTTATTAGATGATAAATACAGTAAAACAGTGTAATATTATATCAGTGTAAAACAGCTGTTTTCTATGTGAATATATAGTAAAGTGTCATTTATTCCTGCGTTTAAAGCTGAATTTATTAGATGATAAATACAGTAAAACAGTGTAATATTATATCAGTGTAAAACAGCTGTTTTCTATGTGAATATATAGTAAAGTGTCATTTATTCCTGTGATTAAAGCTGAATTTATTAGATGATAAATACAGTAAAACAGTGTAATATTATATCAGTGTAAAACAGCTGTTTTCTATGTGAATATATAGTAAAGTGTCATTTATTCCTGAATTTATTGTGATTAAAGCTGAATTTATTAGATGATAAATACAGTAAAACAGTGTAATATTATATCAGTGTAAAACAGCTGTTTTCTATGTGAATATATAGTAAAGTGTCATTTATTCCTGTGATTAAAGCTGAATTTATTAGATGATAAATACAGTAAAACAGTGTAATATTATATCAGTGTAAAACAGCTGTTTTCTATGTGAATGTATAGTAAAGTGTCATTTATTCCTGTGATTAAAGCTGAATTTATTAGATGATAAATACAGTAAAACAGTGTAATATTATATCAGTGTAAAACAGCTGTTTTCTATGTGAATATATAGTAAAGTGTCATTTATTCCTGTGATTAAAGCTGAATTTATTAGATGATAAATACAGTAAAACAGTGTAATATTATATCAGTGTAAAACAGCTGTTTTCTATGTGAATATATAGTAAAGTGTCATTTATTCCTGCGATTAAAGCTGAATTTATTAGATGATAAATACAGTAAAACAGTGTAATATTATATCAGTGTAAAACAGCTGTTTTCTATGTGAATATATAGTAAAGTGTCATTTATTCCTGTGATTAAAGACTGGAGTAATGATGCTGAAAATTCAGCTTTATTGTCACATGATGCTTCAGATCAGGTTTGTATAACATCTGATTTGTTGCTCAAAAATAAAAATTTAATGAATATGAAAGTTAAATCTTTTGTCTTTAATTTGTGATTAATGCATCCTGAAATCCCTGTTTAATCTCCTGCGCTCGTGTTATCGCTCTCTCATCCTCTGCTCCTCCTGCAGGTACTTTGATCCGGCCACTGGCAAGTTCAGCAAGTCTGCCACCGGCCCCGACGGGAAGAAACTGCCCCGCACCTTCGCCCAGCTCATCCTGGATCCCATCTTCAAGGTGTGTGTGTGTGTGCCACCCCAAGCCTGGCGTCTCTCGATGCCCTGCTGATCACATCTCTCCCCTCCAGGTGTCAGAACTTCACGCCATCATGAACTTCAGCCCACATCGATGCCCTGCTGATCACATCTCTCCCCTCCAGGTGTTCGACGCCATCATGAACTTCAGGAAGGAGGAAACCGCTAAACTGATCGAGAAGCTGGACATCAAGCTGGACTCCGAGGACAAGGATAAGGAGGGCAAGCCGCTGCTGAAGGCGGTGATGCGGCGCTGGCTGCCCGCCGGAGAGGCTCTGCTGCAGATGATCACCATCCACCTGCCCTCGCCCGTCACGGCGCAGAAGTACCGCTGCGAGCTGCTCTACGAGGGGCCTGGAGACGACGAAGCTGCCATGGGTACGACTCGCGCTCATCAGAGCGTAATGTACTGTTTTTGAGAGAGACATTGAGTTGAGTCGTTTTAATGCAGTTATTCGTGGACTATCTCGGGGCTTTAACTGTCTGTCGTCTCCTCTCAGGTATCAAGAACTGCGACCCGAAGGCCCCCCTCATGATGTACATCTCTAAAATGGTGTCGTGTCCACTGGCCTGAAGGTGCGGATCATGGGCCAAACTTCACCCCGGGGAGGACCGTATGCGTTCGGCCGTGTGTTCTCCGGTGTCGTGTCCACTGGCCTGAAGGAAGCTTCACCCCGGGGAAGAAGGAGGATCTGTACCTGAAGCCCAAGGTGAAGCCAACACCACTCCATAATGACGCTTCAGTCGGCGGAAAAACAAACGGATCAAATACAGTAATGCCTTGAGATAGGGATAAATATTTGAGATACGAGCAGCTTAAAGACGCCGAGATTGTTTGGGAGGCGTCCCGTCGGTCCGTGTCCGGGCTGGTCTATGAGGAGAAATCATGCACCACTCTGAAGAAGTGATGGATAACCCCAACCACAAATATCTGAGACCTCCACGGACACGCCAACACTCAAACTCGCATGTAAAGAGCGGTCGCTAACCTTTAATACAGTAATGCCTTGAGATACAAGCGTCCCGACATATGCGTGTTCTGAGATACGAGCAAGCTTTCTAGCTTATTTTTGCTTTGAGATGCGAGTAAAGATTTGAGATACGAGCAGCTTCCAGACGCTAGAGGTGTTCAGCACTCGCAGCAGCTCAAGCTCCTCATTTATGGGTAATTGCATATGATCTCCACTAGAGGCAGCTTGGTTTTACAGCGGGGGTTACCGGGGGCAACGAGTGATTCACCAGTATTAAGCTGGGAGCAGCACGAGTTATGAGTGTTCAATAATAAATATGAGCTTTATTTTAAATATGATTATCCAAATATGAGGTTATTTTTTTTATGCCGGAAATGATTTGAGATACGAGCAACTTGAGTTAATGGCTCGTCCTGGAACGGATTACGCTCGTATCTCAAGGCATTAGTCCAATCAGATTTATTGAACATGCGTTAATAGTGCATATTTAAAGTCAATTTCTTGTCAGGGAAACAAATTAAGTGTCTTTGTCTCGGTGAAGCTAAATGGTCAACTTAAGACGATTACTAAAATAAGTTCAAAATATGAAACTAATGTACAAGTTCCTGCAGCACAAATGTTGCAAAAGCATTGTGGAAAATATAAAAGCTTAACTGTTTTAACAGATGCACACATGTATTTAGTGCCAATGACTTTCCGTTAAAATGTTGGTTAACATGATGAACTCTGACCCTGAATGTCGATTGCAGGACCATTTTGATGATGGGTCGTTACGTGGAGCCCATCGAAGACGTGCCGTGCGGCAACATCGTGGGTCTGGTGGGCGTGGACCAGTTTCTGGTGAAGACGGGGACCATCACCACCTTCGAGCAGGCGCACAACATGCGTGTGATGAAGTTCAGCGTCAGCCCTGTGGTGCGCGTGGCGGTGGAGGCCAAGAACCCCGCCGACCTGCCCAAACTCGTGGAGGGACTCAAGCGCCTGGCCAAGTCCGACCCCATGGTGCAGTGCATCATCGAGGAGTCCGGAGAGCACATCATCGCCGGCGCTGGCGAGCTGCACCTGGAGATCTGCCTTAAAGACCTGGAGGAGGACCATGCGTGCATTCCACTGAAGGTCAGCGCAAGGTCACCCGCAGCGCTAGCTAGCGAGGAGTTGAGAAAGTCAGACCAACTTTGATTTAGCATGCCTTGGTCTGTTAGCATGGCTTAGCCTGTTGTTAGCAGGGCTTAACTAGCCTGACGTTGGCATGCCATAGTTTGTTAGCAGTTTAATTAGCATGCCTTAGTCTGATGTTTGCGTGTTATACCTAGCATGCTTTAACCTGTTAGCAGGGCTTAACTAGCCTGACATTAGCATGTCTGTTAGCAAGTTTTATTAGCAAGCTTTAGCCTGTTACTAGCATGCCTTAGTCTGATGTTGGCATGCCTTAGCCTAACGTTAGCATATGTAGCTAGCATGCCTTAACTTGTTGTTAGCATGATTTGGCCTGTCGTTAGCATGCTCTAGCTAGCATACATAAATGGGGAGTGGGTTTATTTCAACAAAATAAAGTGTGGTCAGTAGAATATGCAGAATTCTAATTTGTTTTATTGTATAGTTTGAGCTGATATGGCAAACTCAAATGCTAGTGACCTGATGCAAGTCCTAACCCGTGGATCCGGTTCTCCCACAGAAATCAGACCCTGTTGTGTCGTACAGGGAGACCGTCAGTGCCGAATCGGACCAGATGTGTTTGTCCAAGTCTCCCAACAAGCACAACCGTCTGTACATGAAGGCCAGGCCGTTCCCCGACGGTCTCGCGGAAGACATCGATAAGGGCGATGTGACGTCCCGTCAGGAGCTGAAGGCCCGCGCCCGTTACCTGGCCGACAAGTACGAGTGGGAGGTCACCGAGGCCCGTAAGATCTGGTGCTTCGGCCCCGACGGAACCGGACCCAACGTGCTGGTGGACGTGACCAAGGGCGTGCAGTACCTGAACGAGATCAAGGACAGCGTCGTGGCCGGCTTCCAGTGGGCCACTAAAGAGGTGAGCCGTCCGGAGGGAGAGTTGGGTTTGGGAGGCGTCCCGTCGGTCCGTGTCCGGGCTGGTCTATGAGGAGAAATCATGCACCACTCTGAAGAAGTGATGGATAACCCCAACCACAAATATCTGAGACCTCCACGGACACGCCAACACTCATCTGACCCGCACTGTCATACGTAAACTAATGCCTTGAGATACGAGCGTAATCCTTCCAGGACGAGCTCGTAACTCGAGTCGCTCGTATCTCAAATCATTCGTTCCCATAAGAAATAATGGGAAAAAATGAATCCATTCCGGCCCTCTAAAAAACTCCCTTATTAGTGCTAATAACAATGGAAAAACATGTTTTTATTTGCTATAGACACACACGATTATATTATACAATTATAGTACATTTACTCGTATTACTGTATAAAGAGCCGTCACTGTTAAATATCTGGCCACTTACGATAGCTAAAAAGTATCAGTAGAGAACAGCGCTTGCAACATCAAGGTCATGGGTTTGATTCCCAGGGAAAGCAAGAACTGATTAGAATGTCAATGTTTCTTGAATGCGATGATAAAAGCGTCTGAAGTTGAATCTCCAGTGCTTGTAGGCGAGGGTCCGGTGTCTGGCGTTGAGTCTGTTTGTCGTCTTCAGGGCGTTCTGTGCGAGGAGAACATGCGCGCCGTCCGCTTCGACATCCACGACGTGACTCTCCACACGGACGCCATCCACCGCGGCGGCGGCCAGATCATTCCCACGGCGCGCAGGGTTCTGTACGCCTGCCAGATCACGGCCGAGCCCCGACTCATGGAGCCCGTCTACCTGGTGGAGATCCAGGTCAGTCCCGTCCTCCCTCCCTCCGACCATCTGGGATGAGCGCTTCTCACCCGCTTCCCTCTCTCTCTCTCAGTGCCCGGAGCAGGTGGTGGGCGGCATCTACGGCGTGTTGAACCGCAAGCGAGGACACGTGTTCGAGGAGTCTCAGGTCATGGGAACACCCATGTTCGTCGTCAAGGCCTTCCTGCCCGTCAACGAGTCTTTCGGTGAGAAACCCTTCAAGACCCTTAATGAGCTTTTGCTGAATAAGGTTCTTAAATGCCATTTTATTCATAATTCTGAAGGAAAATAAACAGAGTAACGTGATTTTTCCTAGAGGTTTTGACAATGTCAATTGTTTGTGCCAGTGATTCATACTGATTCAGTGAGTCAAGAATTACCAGTATTGATTCAGACCATTTAGTTAGGTTGACTTGGAAAAGCACACTTACTGATCTTCTTATTCTTAGCAAAAAATTAAACGCTATCTCCTCCTAGGGCTTTAAAGCTACAAACACCAAACTCGCACCACACCTCAAACCTATTCTGACTCTGGTTGCTATATCTTTTCTATCTGATCCGACTTGCGGTTTTCCTAAAAATGCCCCCCAAACTCGAGAAAATCCCATTGACTTTCGTTGCGGAATGTTCAGAATGAGCCAAGAGATTCAAACTCCAACTGTCAAAATTCAAATCTAAACACTGAAGCTCATGAGGGTCAGTGCAAGGGACATGCTAATTCACGCTAAATCTTGCTAGCGACATGCTAATTCAAACTAACCCTAACTAAAAGCTGTTAAAACTACTTCAAACTTTCTGGCCCGGCTTTCTCAAGCCAACTTTAAAGTTCGTTGACGAACTTTCTTTAAATTCAATTTAAACTAGAAAAGTATTAATTTCAGGGTTGCTTTTTAAATAAAGGATCCAGTTTTGAAACCAGTTCTCATTCCCACTGATCTTTAAAATAGTTTGATGGGTTACATGATAAATTTACTTAATTTGAATGCAAAAAGTACACTATTAAATACTTCTGCTTCAAAATGTTTAATTATGCAATATATTTCGTTCTAAATGCTAATTGCCAGATGGTTTAAAAAAAATCTTACGAGTGAGTCACTGAATCATTCACTCAAGAGATTCGTTCATAAACACTGACTCGTCCAGTAATGAAACAAGTGAATCTTTATGAGTGATTCACTGAATCATTTGTTTTGTGTAGTCTCGTAAAACCTGTTTAAGCACTTTAGCGTTTGCGTTGTGATCAGAGATGTTGATTGTAACCAGATATTTAAAAGCCAGAGCAGAATCTTAATCTTTTAACCGTGAGTTGTGCAGCTCTAGCATTCATTGACACACTCATGCTTTGCGACGTGAGGACTCACCCTGTGTGTGTGTGCAGGTTTCACAGCTGACCTTCGCTCCAACACCGGCGGTCAGGCCTTCCCTCAGTGTGTGTTTGACCACTGGCAGATTCTGCCCGGCGACCCGAAGGACGCGGCGACCAAACCCTTCCAGGTCGTCTGCGACACGCGCAAACGCAAGGGCCTGAAGGAGGGAATCCCGGCGCTCGACAACTTCCTGGACAAGTTATAAACGGCCGATCCCGACGCTTTAACCTCATTCCCGTTTCATTCCTTCCCTCCTGCACTCGGGAACACGAGAGGGCTGGACTGTACAAACACTCATCACGCAAACAGCAACAAGTGGATCATGTAAATCTAAATAAAGAACATAAAAATGGAAACCCTGACGTGTGTGTGGCGTCTCATTGCTGGATTTACAGCCGCTGCTTTAAACAATTGTCTAATCATCTCAAACTCCAACTGTGATCTTAAAGTTCGGGGGGGATTTGAGGATTATAACCATATTTTAATTGGCTCTATTATAGATTATATTCAGACTTAATTTGGTTTGTAATTAAGGCCTGTTTCATAAACTGATGTTCATGCATTGAGTTTGTTTAGTGCAGTTGTTGGTTTCGGTCCATTAAAGGTTCATTATTAACACTTACTGTCCAGATTAATAAATTAAGGCTCTTCCGATGAAAGTTAATTCTTACAATTGTGGTGATTCATCAACACTGTTCTGGTTCTTTTAGTCCACAATTTAACGTAAGCTTATATTTTAGTTAAAGTAGTGCTTTTTTTTTTTTTATAGTGGCCAACCTTAATTAAAATTAACTTGAACACTTAGATTAGCCAGAAATGAAACTGAAGCCAATAATTGAGAAATCCACATTTGCAAATGTAATTTTAAACTTTATATTTTTTTTTGTGGTTTATACATTAGAGAGAATCACTATATGAATGAAAATGAGCCGTAAAAGACTTAAAATTTATGCTTTTCTTTTTGGTTATGAAGTCACAATTAAAAAGTTCTTTACTGTAATTACAGTAATACTGCAGTTTACGAGTTAAATTTGTTCCAAGAGCTTGTAACCCAAAATGCTCGTAAACCAAAACAAATTTCCCCATAAGAATGCACAAAATCTGTACGAGCATTTTGGTTTACGAGTTCGCTCTTGGAATGAATTAAACTCGTAAACCGAGGTATTACTAGTTTAATTCGTTCCAAGAGCGAGCTCGTAAACCAAAATGCTCGTACACCAAAACAAATGTCCCCATAAGAATGCACTAAAAATCAATTAATTCGTTCCACATGACCACAAATGCCCATTTTAAATATTTTTTGGTTTTACCCTATTAATTAGTTAAAATTGTAACCATTAAGATCTCATATAAATACTAATTAATAATTGACAATTAAGCTAAAAATACTTGACAATTTACAGTAATGCACTTCAGGATTGAGCAGAGTGTGTGGAGGAGAGAGAGGAGGGAGGAGGGGGGAAAGCAAGGATGAAAGCAAATGAGTGAATTTAAAATAATAGTGCAGAAAACAAAGGAAGTGATAATCCAGAGTTAAAGTCGTGGAACATGGGAGCCGCAGATAATAAATGAAGCAGGTGTTCAGTGACCACAGTGTGTTATGAGAGGCTGTCATTAGGATATTTCCAGTAAAAATGCGCACAACAATTCTGAGCGTTAGGACTTTTTCCATACAAAAATGCGCCTGGGTGAGGGAAATTTTTTCTCGTACACCGATACAATGCTCGTACACTGATTTGCTCAGTAATACCAAGTTGCTCGTAAACCGAGGTATTACTGTATTTATAAATCGGTCACAATAATCGATGAAGCTGAAATTTAATCCATTTGCTTGAACTTGTGATTCCTCACGATTGTTTTAAACTGAAACCACAAAGAAAGAAAAACGTTTAACAATCTCATTTTAATTTACTTTAACTTGTGCCACAATAACCAAAAATAAATTAGTGAACACTAAATAGACAAATTTGAAACAAAAATGAGAAAAATAAAATTAACATGGAAATGGAAAATTAAAACATCCAAAATTATCCAATATTAATAAAAAATATTCTAAATTATATAAAAAAATATAGTGTATGCTATATAAAGTATTTAACTATTTAACTACTTGTACACAAATTATTACAATATAAAAATTGTTTTTAATAGTTCTTCGAGAGAATCAACATGATTAACCATTAACAAAAAATAACATTTCACTAACATGATTTACCATGAATTAGCATTTCGGCAACATTAACTAACATATCGTTACTGTGAATTAGCATTAACTAGCTTGTTGCTAACATTATTTAACAAGAATTAACATGTCGTTAGCATGACTTACCAAGAATTAATATTAACTAGCTTGTCGTTAACATGTTGCTAACATGACTTAGCAATAATTAAAATGTTGTTAGCATGAATTAGCATTTTTTGACCATTATTTAACATGTCGTTAGCATGACTTACCATGAATTAATATTAACTAGCTTGTCGCCAACATGTTGCTAGCATGATTTAACGCAATTAACGGTTGAGCAATTAGCTAGAACTGCTCAACTAACATCTGTCAACATTAAATCCTAAAAACAAGCAGACAAAGACATGAGCTGTAAAGAATGATTAAACTTTATTGGACGTGAGCGGTCATACAAATCCCCAATATAGCGACCCGTCTGCAATCAATCAGCGTGAGACTCATCCTGAAAATAAATAGGGCTTCCTGACGGGGTTTCAGCTCGAGGTCAACGAAGAGCCGAACGCATCCGAGGAAAACCCGGTTCATCAAGCTGAACGACTCCAACAGAGAAACTGAGCAAATCTAAACGTCCGTTCCGGTGCAAATCACACAATATGAACCAGCTTCTCTTCCGCCGCCGCCGGTCGTTAGTCGCATTCGCTGTTCTTCTATTCCCGTATAATGAGTTACATGTAAAGCTCTAAAACATTATGAGGTGCTTCATTTGGCAGCCGGATGGATGATGCAAGATCAGATACACAGAAATAAAGATGCATTTCTCCGTCCGTCGCTGTTAACAGTCGCTAAATACGAGCCGCGGGTATTAAACACAAGCGTTCGTCCTGTAACAGTTCATGCGTCTGTGACTGACGGTCAGTGTTACGGTCAAGTGCAATATGGTGTGCGTCCGAGCCGCCGCCGCCACTACGTGTAGAAGATGATCTCTGGGATCTGGCCGTCCTCCACTGACGTGCCGTTGTTGTTGCCGGCGGCGTAGCAGAACGTGAAGCAGGTCTTAGTGCCGGTGCCGGACGACTCGTGAGTGACCTTCCTCATGCCTTTAGTGCCGTAGTGCGAGTCTGGACCCTGAGAGAGAATAAATGCAGCTTTAATCACAGGAATAAATGACACTTTACCATATATTCACATAGAAAACAGCTGTTTTACACTGATATAATATTACACTGTTTTACTGTATTTATCATCTAATAAATTCAGCTTTAATCACAGGAATAAATGACACTTTACTATATATTCACATAGAAAACAGCTGTTTTACACTGATATAATATTACACTGTTTTACTGTATTTATCATCTAATAAATTCAGCTTTAATCACAGGAATAAATGACACTTTACTATATATTCACATAGAAAACAGCTGTTTTACACTGATATAATATTACACTGTTTTACTGTATTTATCATCTAATAAATTCAGCTTTAATCACAGGAATAAATGACACTTTACTATATATTCACATAGAAAACAGCTGTTTTACACTGATATAATATTACACTGTTTTACTGTATTTATCATCTAATAAATTCAGCTTTAATCACAGGAATAAATGACACTTTACTATATATTCACATAGAAAACAGCTGTTTTACACTGATATAATATTACACTGTTTTACTGTATTTATCATCTAATAAATTCAGCTTTAATCACAGGAATAAATGACACTTTACTATATATTCACATAGAAAACAGCTGTTTTACACTGATATAATATTACACTGTTTTACTGTATTTATCATCTAATAAATTCAGCTTTAATCACAGGAGTAAATCACACTTTACTATATATTCACATAGAAAACAGCTGTTTTACACTGATATAATATTATACTGTTTTACTGTATTTATCATCTAATAAATTCAGCTTTAATCACAGGAATAAATGACACTTTACTATATATTCACATAGAAAACAGCTGTTTTACACTGATATAATATTATACTGTTTTACTGTATTTATCCTCTAATAAATTCAGCTTTAATCACAGGAATAAATGACACTTTACTATATATTCACATAGAAAACAGCTGTTTTACACTGATATAATATTATACTGTTTTACTGTATTTATCATCTAATAAATTCAGCTTTAATCACAGGAATAAATCACACTTTACTATATATTCACATAGAAAACAGCTGTTTTACACTGATATAATATTACACTGTTTTACTGTATTTATCATCTAATAAATTCAGCTTTAATCACAGGAATAAATGACACTTTACTATATATTCACATAGAAAACAGCTGTTTTACACTGATATAATATTACACTGTTTTACTGTATTTATCATCTAATAAATTCAGCTTTAATCACAGGAATAAATGACACTTTACTATATATTCACATAGAAAACAGCTGTTTTACACTGATATAATATTACACTGTTTTACTGTATTTATCATCTAATAAATTCAGCTTTAATCAAAGGAATAAATGACACTTTACTATATATTCACATAGAAAACAGCTGTTTTACACTGATATAATATTACACTGTTTTACTGTATTTATCATCTAATAAATTCAGCTTTGATGAGCAGGAATAAATGACACTTTACTATATATTCACATAGAAAACAGCTGTTTTACACTGATATAATATTACACTGTTTTACTGTATTTATCATCTAATAAATTCAGCTTTAATCACAGGAATAAATGACACTTTACTATATATTCACATAGAAAACAGCTGTTTTACACTGATATAATATTACACTGTTTTACTGTATTTATCATCTAATAAATTCAGCTTTAATCACAGGAATAAATGACACTTTACTATATATTCACATAGAAAACAGCTGTTTTACACTGATATAATATTATACTGTTTTACTGTAATTATCCTCTAATAAATTCAGCTTTAATCACAGGAATAAATGACACTTTACTATATATTCACATAGAAAACAGCTGTTTTACACTGATATAATATTACACTGTTTTACTGTATTTATCCTCTAATAAATTCAGCTTTAATCACAGGAATAAATGACACTTTATTATATATTCACATAGAAAACAGCTGTTTTACACTGATATAATATTATACTGTTTTACTGTATTTATCCACTAATAAATTCAGCTTTAATCACAGGAATAAATGACACTTTACTATATATTCACATAGAAAACAGCTGTTTTACACTGATATAATATTACACTGTTTTACTGTATTTATCATCTAATAAATTCAGCTTTAATCACAGGAATAAATGACACTTTACTATATATTCACATAGAAAACAGCTGTTTTACACTGATATAATATTACACTGTTTTACTGTATTTATCATCTAATAAATTCAGCTTTAATCAAAGGAATAAATGACACTTTACTATATATTCACATAGAAAACAGCTGTTTTACACTGATATAATATTACACTGTTTTACTGTATTTATCATCTAATAAATTCAGCTTTGATGAGCAGGAATAAATGACACTTTACTATATATTCACATAGAAAACAGCTGTTTTACACTGATATAATATTACACTGTTTTACTGTATTTATCATCTAATAAATTCAGCTTTAATCACAGGAATAAATGACACTTTACTATATATTCACATAGAAAACAGCTGTTTTACACTGATATAATATTACACTGTTTTACTGTATTTATCATCTAATAAATTCAGCTTTAATCACAGGAATAAATGACACTTTACTATATATTCACATAGAAAACAGCTGTTTTACACTGATATAATATTACACTGTTTTACTGTATTTATCATCTAATAAATTCAGCTTTAATCAAAGGAATAAATGACACTTTACTATATATTCACATAGAAAACAGCTGTTTTACACTGATATAATATTACACTGTTTTACTGTATTTATCATCTAATAAATTCAGCTTTGATGAGCAGGAATAAATGACACTTTACTATATATTCACATAGAAAACAGCTGTTTTACACTGATATAATATTACACTGTTTTACTGTATTTATCATCTAATAAATTCAGCTTTAATCACAGGAATAAATGACACTTTACTATATATTCACATAGAAAACAGCTGTTTTACACTGATATAATATTACACTGTTTTACTGTATTTATCATCTAATAAATTCAGCTTTAATCACAGGAATAAATGACACTTTACTATATATTCACATAGAAAACAGCTGTTTTACACTGATATAATATTATACTGTTTTACTGTAATTATCCTCTAATAAATTCAGCTTTAATCACAGGAATAAATGACACTTTACTATATATTCACATAGAAAACAGCTGTTTTACACTGATATAATATTACACTGTTTTACTGTATTTATCATCTAATAAATTCAGCTTTAATCACAGGAATAAATGACACTTTACTATATATTCACATAGAAAACAGCTGTTTTACACTGATATAATATTATACTGTTTTACTGTATTTATCCTCTAATAAATTCAGCTTTAATCACAGGAATAAATGACACTTTATTATATATTCACATAGAAAACAGCTGTTTTACACTGATATAATATTATACTGTTTTACTGTATTTATCCACTAATAAATTCAGCTTTAATCACAGGAATAAATGACACTTTACTATATATTCACATAGAAAACAGCTGTTTTACACTGATATAATATTACACTGTTTTACTGTATTTATCATCTAATAAATTCAGCTTTAATCACAGGAATAAATGACACTTTACTATATATTCACATAGAAAACAGCTGTTTTACACTGATATAATATTATACTGTTTTACTGTATTTATCATCTAATAAATTCAGCTTTAATCACAGGAATAAATGACACTTTACTATATATTCACATAGAAAACAGCTGTTTTACACTGATATAATATTATACTGTTTTACTGTATTTATCCTCTAATAAATTCAGCTTTAATCTCAGGAATAAATTACACTTTACTATATATTCACATAGAAAACAGCTGTTTTACACTGATATAATATTACTCTGTTTTACTGTAATTATCATTAATAAATTCAGCTTTAATCACAGGAATAAATGACACTTTACTGTATATTCACATAGAAAACAGCTGTTTTACACTGATATAATATTACACTGTTTTACTGTATTTATGATTAATAAATTCAGCTTTAATCACAGGAATAAATGACACTTTACTATATATTCACATAGAAAACAGCTGTTTTACACTGATATAATATTACACTGTTTTACTGTATTTATCATCTAATAAATTCAGCTTTAATCACAGGAATAAATCACACTTTACTATATATTCACATAGAAAACAGCTGTTTTACACTGATATAATATTACACTGTTTTACTGTATTTATCATCTAATAAATTCAGCTTTAATCACAGGAATAAATGACACTTTACTATATATTCACATAGAAAACAGCTGTTTTACACTGATATAATATTACACTGTTTTACTGTATTTATCATCTAATAAATTCAGCTTTAATCACAGGAATAAATGACACTTTACTATATATTCACATAGAAAACAGCTGTTTTACACTGATATAATATTACACTGTTTTACTGTATTTATCATCTAATAAATTCAGCTTTAATCAAAGGAATAAATGACACTTTACTATATATTCACATAGAAAACAGCTGTTTTACACTGATATAATATTACACTGTTTTACTGTATTTATCATCTAATAAATTCAGCTTTGATGAGCAGGAATAAATGACACTTTACTATATATTCACATAGAAAACAGCTGTTTTACACTGATATAATATTACACTGTTTTACTGTATTTATCATCTAATAAATTCAGCTTTAATCACAGGAATAAATGACACTTTACTATATATTCACATAGAAAACAGCTGTTTTACACTGATATAATATTACACTGTTTTACTGTATTTATCATCTAATAAATTCAGCTTTGATGAGCAGACTAACTGACCCCAAACTCTTCTGGTAAAAATAGAAACAGTCAGAAAGAAGTGTTGGTGTGTGAGTGCAGCCGATGACCCCGTGACCTCTGACCTTTAGTGTGGCGCAGGCGGTGTAGTTGACGTTGGGCAGAACCTCCACCGGTTCTTTGAACATGACCCTGAAGGTGTTGCTGGACCCGTCGCAGCTGAAGCCGGTGTCGTTCTGACCCAGAACCGTGTTGCTGTCCGTGTGCAGGATCTGCGGGAGAAACACGACACGCTTTCACAATCACAATCACTTCATCAACATCTGGGTCAAATTTAGGAGAGTTTGGAGATATTTTCTGATGCAACTAATGACGTGCAAAACCATCTGTTACTATGGGAACTAAAAGCAATTCACACAAAAAAAACATTACTTTATTAACTACATAAAAATAAATCTCATTTTATTTTGTTTAGCTTCCAATAAAATCAGAAAAACTGAAATATTATATTTTTTAATAAACAAATTACAAAATATATATTTTTCTTCTTTCTTTAATTTAACAATATATATATATATTATATATTAATAAAAGTATAACAGCATCTCAAAGATGGAGAAATGGAAACAACACTACATGTTATTTGCATTTCTTTTAACTTGTAATGAAATAAAACTAAAAGTGAAATAATAATATTTAAAATATTATTAATACATATAAAATATTGACATAAGTGACAATCTATCTATATTCACTATTTTGTCTATATATATATATATATATATATATATATATTTTATTTTTATTTTTATATATATATATATATATATATATATATATATATATATATATATATATATTAAGAATATTATATTCATATATTTATTATATTAAATATGTTTAGATATAGAATATAATATGTTAAAGATATGTATTTGATGAGTGATGCTCGTGGTTGTTTGCTCACAGACGCACCTGTATGTTGACCTGATAGTCTGTCGGTCCATGAATGGATCCATAGAGTCCGAAGCCCACGATGAAGATCCTGCGGCTGACGGAGAACCTGTGAACACATGAGATTGTTAGCGCTGGACGGGATGAGGGTGGCGAGGGTGGCGCGCGGCTCTGGCTCACCGGATGCGGTCGCTGGTCCCGCTGTAACCCCAGCGGCTCTCCACCTGCCCGAAGCGTGTGATGCTGCACTCCTTGCCCCGCAGGCAGCAGCGCGGACGGTCGATGAACTCCACCCGCGGCTTCGGGTTCACCGTGAAGTGCAGGAACAGACTCACCACCTCCCGGTCCGTCAGGATGGCCGACTGAGCAGGACCTGAGAGAGACACACACTCATCAACACACACACACACACTCCTGCCCTTCCTTCAGCACAACGGCTAACATCACTGACACTTCTGAAATCTTCAACAGGTAAAAGTGGGAATAACAGTCAGTAATATTCAATTATCCTAGAAAATAATGTTCAAACAGGATCATGAGACTTTTGTGCCATAAAATGAGACATAAAAGCCTGATGCATCAAATATGTGACAAAAAGACACGCACTTTTTGCTAAATTATATTTTCTGAGTATTATTTAATGTCTCGCCCCCCCATCCCTCTCTTTCTTTCCCCTCTCTCTCTCTCTCTCTCTCTGTACACCTAAACAGGATATAAGCTGAAAGACAAGGCTGTGAGGGGGTAGATGGAGGGAGGGATAGATGGATAGATGGAGGGATGAGACCTGCGGCGAACTCCTCGATGGTCATGAGCGGGAAGCGGATGAGACTCAGGGCTTTTCCCAGCACGCGTCTCTTGTTCTCCGGCGTGGGTTGCAGCTGCTGCCGATGAGCCTCAGCCTCCGACCAGCGAACCGCCGCTCCGAACAACCGCACCTCTCGCACGCCCAGAGTGTCTCTCTCCAACACCGCCACCAGTGTGTCTGAGAGAGAGAGAGAGAGAGAGAGAGAGAGTGTGTGAGGGAGAGAGAGAATGTGTGAGAGAGAGACAGAGAGAGAGAGAGAACATCATCATTTATCATCTAGATTCTGTTTGTTATTATGAATTATTACTCATTAGTCATGAGTTGGAGTTATGAGTCAACATCTGTATTAAAAGTTAAAGGTGTGTGAAGCTTGAATCCAGTACCCAGATCAATATCTGTGAATCCCTCCGCGGCGAGAGCGTCTCCCGTGTTTTTGTCGATGTTCTCCAGACACAGACTGGCGAGCTGCGGCTCATCAAAGAGTCTCGCCTGAACACAAACAACATCAGAACCAGTGGAACACACTCTCATTCACTCACTCTCATTCACTCACTCTCACACACACACTCGCTCACTCTCACACACTCACTCACTCACTCTCACACACTCACTCACTCACACACACTCACTCTCACACACTCACTCTCACACACTCACTCTCACACACTCACTCTCACACACTCACTCTCACACACTCACTCTCACACACTCACTCACTCATTCTCACACACTCACTCACACTCTCACACACTCTCACACACTCTCACACACTCTCACACACTCTCACACACTCTCACACACTCTCACACACTCTCACACACTCTCACACACTCTCACTCTCACACACTCTCACTCTCACACACTCTCACACTTTCACACACTCTCACACTTTCACACACTCACTCTCACACACTCACTCACTCTCACACACTCACTCACTCTCACACACTCACTCACTCTCACACACTCACTCACTCTCACACACTCACTCACTCTCACACACTCACTCACTCTCACACACTCACTCACTCTCACACACTCACTCACTCTCACACACTCACTCTCACACACTCACTCTCACACACTCTCACACACTCACTCTCACACACTCTCACACACTCTCACACACTCTCACACACTCTCACACACTCTCACACACTCACTCTCACACACTCACTCACTCTCACACACTCACTCTCACACACTCACTCTCACACACTCTCACACACTCACTCTCACACACTCTCACACACACTCACTCTCACACACTCACTCTCACACACTCACTCTCACACACTCACTCTCACACACTCACTCTCACACACTCACTCTCACACACTCACTCACACTCTCACACACTCACTCACACACTCACTCACTCTCACACACTCACTCACTCTCACACACTCACTCACTCTCACACACTCACTCACTCTCACACACTCACTCACTCTCACACACTCACTCTCACACACTCACTCTCACACACTCTCACACACTCACTCTCACACACTCTCACACACTCTCACTCACACACACTCACTCTCACACACTCACTCTCACACACTCACTCTCACACACTCACTCTCACACACTCACTCTCACACACTCACTCACACTCTCACACACTCTCTCACACTCTCACACACTCTCACACACTCTCACACACTCTCACACACTCTCACTCTCACACACTCTCACTCTCACACACTCTCACACTTTCACACACTCTCACACTTTCACACACTCACTCTCACACACTCACTCACTCTCACACACTCACTCACTCTCACACACTCACTCACTCTCACACACTCACTCACTCTCACACACTCACTCACTCTCACACACTCACTCACTCTCACACACTCACTCACTCTCACACACTCACTCACTCTCACACACTCACTCTCACACACTCACTCTCACACACTCTCACACACTCACTCTCACACACTCTCACACACTCTCACTCACACACACTCACTCTCACACACTCACTCTCACACACTCACTCTCACACACTCACTCTCACACACTCACTCACACTCTCACACACTCTCACACACTCTCACACACTCTCACACACTCTCACACACTCTCACACACTCTCACACACTCTCACTCTCACACACTCTCACTCTCACACACTCTCACTCTCACACACTCTCACTCTCACACACTCTCACACTTTCACACACTCTCACACTTTCACACACTCTCACACTTTCACACACTCACTCACTCTCACACACTCACTCACTCTCACACACTCACTCACTCTCACACACTCACTCACTCTCACACACTCACTCTCACACACTCACTCTCACTCTCACACACTCTCACTCTCACACACTCTCACTCTCACACACTCTCACTCTCACAGACTCTCACTCTCACAGACTCTCACTCTCACACACTCTCACACACTCTCACTCTCACACACTCTCACTCACACACTCTCACTCTCACACACTCTCACTCTCACACTTTCACACACTCACTCTCACACACTCACCTGTGTGAGCAGCATGAAGGCGTTGTCCGCGCGCAGGTTCTTCTTCAGGAACTCGACACAATGGGCCTCCAGCGCTGGAACGGCGTATTTCTTGGCGGTGTAGAGAGTCGTCATCACCGTCTCCGGGCCGATCTGCACCTCGTCAGAGTACAGGAACCTGCGGAGAGCCAGAGCTGCATCTGTCTGCTACATGAACGCATGCGTGTGAGGAGAAGCGGTCGTACTTGAGCAGCGACAGGAAGGCGGCAGCTTCTACATCGGGAAGCTCGATCTCTGTGGATGTGGTCGCCATGCCCCCGTTAAACATGGCATCAAACACGGCACTGCCAGCTGCCAGAACAAACCTGCACACACACCACACACTCAGAACACTGCACATACAGCTCAGAAACAATATTAACCCAATCACAATATTAGCTTTGCCTTTAATTTATTCTGATTTCATTTAAAAATTTGCACTTTAAGTGATTGAGTAGCATTTAACAAACTCAGTCAATAAACTACATGCACTCACTATAGCGTTACAGTAATGATGCATCATTTAATAAATACATTTTTTATTAAATTAAAATGATCATAATATTGAATAAATAATATTGAATGATAAATAATTGAATAAATATATTAAATCATATTAAAATATATTCATAAATAATTTAATAAATAACATCAAATAATAAATAACTGAATAAATATATGAAGTTGTATTACAATACATTAATAATATTATTTAATGGGGAATCATCTGAATTTGATTTTGACTGACCAATACTATAAATACATTTATGTTTTACCGGTAAACATACATGAATAAATAGATGTTATAAATTACACCAAAACAAACAGTGATGAAAATAATGTCACGATTAAAATATATATATATTTTTTTGTCTTAAAAAGGTAAATGTTATTGACTCCTTGCGCCACGTGACCTGACTTATACCGCATCACACGTTTAATCGAGTCTACAGCATGAGAAACGTGGACTGTCATCGTGAACGCTTTTCATCCACTTCCGGTTGTGCTCGATGACGTCACCGGCGGCTCACCTGTGCGCAGGTATGCGCTGCACTCCCATTCCTTTCCCTACGAGGAAGTGCACGTCACTCAGCACTTCATTGTTGAATAAAAACGCGAATCTCTCTTTCACGGTGCTCTTCGTGGCCTGCCAGTTGTAAACGGGCTCCCGGTACACGAGCACGGCGGCGGCGGACGGTGTCACCGCCGCGTTGCACGCGCTTCCGGTCATGTTCGAGGCGGCGGGAGCCAGCGGGCCAATCACAGCCGCCGCCGCCGCCGGGGGAGAGCTCATCAGGTTCGGCGGAGGTCCTGAGGAAACACCGGGGCTTTCCAGGCCCGCGGGCCCCGTTTGAGGGTTTGAGCGTCTCGTGACGCCATGCGATGCTCCGTGACTCGCCGCCAGCGCGTACGGACTGTTGCTCGGCTGGCTGTTACCCAAAGGCCCGTGTCCGGAGAAATTTAAACAAGGAACCCGACCGCTATTGTCTCCGGTAGCCATCTTGGACTAAGGCGCGCACCCGCTGAATGCGTAAACAAAGCACGCGCACTGTCATCACACACGCGCGTAACACCCGGTCTTAAAGGGGCAGTTCACACAAACGCTCGTGTTACTTTAAAAAGAAGGTACAGTAATACCTCTAGATACGAGCATAACCCGTTCCAGGGCGGAGCTCGTTACTCGAATTGGTCGTATCTCGAATCATGCTTTCCCATAAGAAATAATAGAAAACAAATTAATCCGTTCCAGATACGTAACAATGGAAACAAATTATAAGTGGTTTTAATTTATATTATATTTTTACAGACAGTAGCGGCAGGTGTGGAGGAGGGAGGAAGGGTATGGGAGGGAGACACGTTCGTTAAGACTACATAACTTAAATTAACAAATTAGTTTAATTTTTTTTTTAACTTTTCTATTTTATATTATTGTTTAGATTTTTTTCAATTTGTATTCTTTACATGTGATCACTTTTCGTACCTTTTTTCACCTGACTACCCTCACTTTCACTTGGCGCAGAGCTTTTAATGAAATATCTATCGAGGGAGATCTGCTTCTCCTTTATCCACAATAACAGAAGCCTCTCCATCTCATCATTCATATTTGAACATAACTTCGATATAATCGTCACACGCTTAAATCTTGATAACCTCCTTCTGCTGATGTACTGCGATCATAAGTGTGTGCGAGATCACTCACGCGGCACCTCGCTCATATATATCCACAATTTAATGCTTCATTTCCATTTTCATCATGCGTTTCTTCTTCTCACTCCATCCTTACACTCACTTTCTTAGAGCTCATCGCTAATATGAAGAATAATGAACAAAATCGAGAGAAAATCAGCTGCTCGCGGGCGATGCGTACAGAAGTCAGTGAACACTGAAGTGAACGAGCGTCGGCATCGGCGTCAGTACGAGTGCTCGTATCT
>JAWRVZ010001371.1:0-28531 GCA_037043235.1 Rhodeus uyekii
AGGGACTTTGTTCAGGTGTAAAACTGGGAGACAGGAACAGTTATACATGCCATACTATATTTAACAATTAAAGTGAGTCAAACTGTAATACTGGTGCTAACTATAAACAAAACAACAGCTTTGGGAGTATAAACAACCCTCTAACTAGCGATATAAACGGTAGCTAAGCTATTAAATGGGTTCTTTGTCTATCCTCACATGCTTGTTTTCATTTGTTGAAAATAAAATGAAATATTATGGCGTCTAGACTAATTAAATCTAATTAAATGGACTACACGTCTATTTTTAATTATCACCGCACGTTTATACTGATTAAATGCCGTTGCTTTGTGAATTGATAATTGCAATATCCTCTGAAATGACCAACAGAAAGCTTTATTTGAACCTTAATTGTATAAACAACTATTTTACTGTACAAATGAATGAAAACACCGCGCGTAGTATGATTTTGGAAACATTCTGAGCAACTCAAAAGAATTGGTCATTCGACTCTTCGAACTGATTCACTGACTGAACCGATTCTCTAAAAGAATCGGACTTTCCACATCTATTGGATGGAGGTGGGGTACCGGGGACTCAAAAGGGACTTCTTGGACCAAAAGAGGATTCAAACGTGTTTATGACTTTAGAGTAGAACCGTCGCATTCAGTCAGTCAATGGACTCGGGCGCATTGCGATAACCGGCCTCATTGTGTTCGCTTCGGGCTGGGAAGCAAAACAGACTCGGTCCAGAAGATCGCCCAAAACAAAGGTGTGTCCATCAGAAAGACGTTCATTGTCAAATAAAGGACAGGACACGCGCTACAGAGCGAGATCGTCGCCGGGAACAATGATGCTGATTGAAGTTTTGGTGTTGTGAGCAAGGCGCGCGGATTTGTTGAAAAGCCATTGATGCGTCACGTTTAGTTGTTATCCTTGTTTCTTGCAGTGCGGGTTCGTCGCGCGCGCGCTCTCCAACTCACTCCAGTTCTATTCTTCCCGAGAGCGGTTCCAAAATCCACAACGATGAATTACCAATCGAGCGTCCCGGTTTCGGTGTCAGTGTCCGGGATCTCTCAGCAGTCCCAGCCCGCCATGCCCACCCCGGGGACGGTACCCACACCGGTGCCCGTTCCCCAGCCGATCCCTCCCCAGTTCGATCCGGATCCGGATCGTCCGGGAGCTCCGGGGCGGGTCAGTTTGGCTCGGGAACCGTATCGGGCCCTGCAGCGCAGTCCGGCGCGTCGGGCTCACAGTTCGCTTTGTCCAACTCGGCAGCCATCAGAGGCGAGATCCATCGGTTCGAGTCCGTCCACCCGAACATTTATGCAATATACGACCTGATCGAGCGCATCGATGACCTGGCCCTCCAGAACCAGATCCGCGAGCATGTGATCTCTATTGAAGGTAAGCGCGAGGCCAGATCAATTGATGCCACAATGAAGCATTGCATTGTCTGTCAGTGTAAAATCATGATGGTGCATGAAAACTATTGAGTGTGCATCCCTAATTAGGACTTAATGTGCAATATTTTAACATGGCATTCCTAGAGTTGTGACATAATGTGCTTGATTTGATGCATTAATAATACAGCTGATGTTTACACTTTGGATGAAGAGCTGAGATCTTGCATAACCATGAGCTTGAGATCGTGAGGCAAAGATTTGTGGCTCTCTGTATTAATATTGACACGCCAGTCAGATGTGATTTTTGATGCAGATTTGATTATTTTATTATCAGAAGCTCTTCTGGAAAAAATGCTTCCCGAGGTTCCTCTCATCCACTGTTTGTGCATCAGTCGTTCATTTGGGTGAAGCGAGTTTTTCCATTTGATTATGTCAAAGACATCGACTCTGACAGTCTGTACAACAGATCTGACCTATTGGTTATATTATATAAATGGGTTTTAAACACAAAAGCTGATGGTGCAAGCAAACTGGGAAACGCACATCTATTACAGGCATCACAAATCATTAATCTTCATTATGTTTAATAAAGGGTGCATTTGATAGCCATGGACCACCAAGATGAATTCTCTAATCTAATCTCTCTCTAATCTCTAAATATGGAATAAAAGATCTCTTTTTGTAGTTTAATGATACATTGATATGTACAATATCTTTGTTTAGCTTTGAAACATTTACACTTTTATCCAAAGCGACTTTCATGGCATTCAAGAAACACATTGACATTCTAATCAGCTCTTAGTTTTCCTGGGATTCGAACCCATGACCTTGGTGTTGCAAGCGCCACTCTCTACTGTTTGAGTCTTGGACTACAGATAATGTTTAGTTGGATTGTTTGCGGAGAAAAGATGTGCCGTTTTGTGTTAATATTGACATTAATCCGATGTGATTGTTTCATAATGAGAAGCTTTTCTGCAATTGTCGTATAAAGTGAGCTTTTAGGTTTATAAACCAAGTTATGTTTGATGATTTATTGGCTCTGACTCGCAATTTTAACAACAGATCCGACCTCTTGACTCTCATATCAACGGTCAGGGCGATAGTTCAGATTAGATGAGCTTTAGTCACAGGTTATTTAAATGCAAATCGAGCCCCTTTGCTGAGTCACAGCACTTCTAGAATTGCTATTTCAAGACTCTCTCAAGCCGTTTTATTTAGTTATCGTAGAGTTATAGGTTTCACAGCACATGTGAATTGCGTATTTCAAGACTCTCTCAAGCCGTTTTATTTAGTTATCGTAGAGTTATAGGTTTCACAGCACATGTCCGGCTAGAAGGAGCTACAACAATATTTCTCAGGTAAACTCATCACGTTTCCCCAGAACATTGTGGAGATGATTAGTTTATTGTGTTAGAAATAGTGGTTTCACATGAGATGAGATAGTTGTGAGTCTTAGATGTGGTTGTAACTGGTGAGTCAGTGAGCCGGTGAGATTTTCTGTAACTGAGGGATGGAGATGGAGAAATTTCTGGATGAGCGGACACCCTTTCGAGGGGGCGACTGGGTTGACAGGAGTGCTGGAGTTTCTTTTCGATATGTGGGTGCGAGAAAGAGCCTGGGTTATGAGCAAGCTGATGATATATTGATATGAAACGGTTGCAAAGAATCAATGGATAATTTTCACAGATAATAGTCAAGGTATTTTTATATCGGTCCTTCTACAATACGGATTGATTAATAGCTGCCAATAACAATCAATGATGCAAAATTTAAATATGAGGAACAATTAAAATTGAAAGATAATAGTGTCATTATTCAGCTCAAGTCAGTTCAATAATGTCGATGTTGCAAACGGTATCAATTATGAAACATGTCGATTCAGCTGTAAAGCAGCTTTGTAGAAAGCAATAGTGTCATCATCCAGCTCAATTTAATTTTGTTCTCATTCAATACAGTGCAGTCAAATCAATAAAGCAGCGTTCTTGAATATTAAGTCTTTTAAACCCCCCCCCCCCAACTAAGCGAGCCAAAGGCGACAGTGGCGAGGAACCCAAACTTCATCAGTTGACGGAGATGGAGAAAAAAAACCTGGTGAGAAACGAGGCTCAGTCAGAGTGCCAGTTCTCCTCTGGCGAAATGAAAGAACATGGTGTGAATATCCCTGTATACCTCGATACCTCCCCAATACCTCGAGATACGAGCTCGTAACTCGAATTGCTCGTATCTAGAATCATGTTTTCCCATAAGAAACAATAGAAAACAAATTAATCCGTTCCAGATCCGTAACAACGTAACACAACCAGTGTTTCTCAATGAAAGAACGATACCTCCCCAAAGCTCGTCACGCCCCCCTAGTAAGAGGTATTCAAAATTAATCCGGCAGATCCGTAACAACGTAACACAACCAGTGTTTCTCAATTATTTTCTGTCACGCCCCCCTAGTAAGAGGTAAAAATTTTGCGCGCCCCCCCTTAACCCCATTTTGGAACTTTCACCTCATTGTTTCCGTGGCAACGCGTCATGCTTGTCACGTGACATACCGCAGTCACAAAAAGCGCTGTGTAATAAATCATATTTACTTAGATTTTTCTTTTTTATTCATAATAGTCACCAACTTGTTGGCTCAACTGGTTGAAACCCAAAAGAAATCTTATGTGGTTGAAAACACTGAATTGTTGTGATAAATGACAAGCTCTGAGCGCGTCTTTTTCTGGATCAGTGCCAGATATCGCGTGAAAACACGTGTGAATTGAGCGGTTTATCACGTGACACACATGAACATCGGTGTGATCGTACACGTCAAAGGATGAAGGGTTTGTTATCTGAACTTCATATCTGCTGCTCTTGTTCAGTGCAAGAAAACCTACTCCCTGGCAAAAAAAGGCATGTTCCCCTTCGCCCCACTTCAGTGACACACACTACACGTCAAAGGATGAAGGGTTTGTTATCTGAACTTCATATCTGCTGCTCTTGTTCAGTGCAAGAAAAACTCCCTGGCAAAAAAAGGCATGTTCCCCAGGGTCACGCGCGCTCCCCCTGGCATCGCCCCACTATTTGAGAACCACTGGTTTAGACACACACACACAATCACAGTACATGTATACAGTATAAGGATTCGTGTGATATCAAATCAAATATGTTTTTAATTATAAGTTTTTACAGACAGTAGCAGCAGGTGCGGAGGAGGGAGGAAGGGGGGGTTGGTACGCAAAGACTTGATTCCGTATCATAACTTACACAAACACTACGTAACTTACGTAAACGTAAATTAACTTAGCTTACGTATTTTTCTGTTATTGTTTTTCTTTTTCTGACTACCCTCACTTTCACTTGGCGCAGACCTTTTAACGAAATACCTTTCGAGGGAGATTTGTTTCTGTCTACCTTTAAAAATGAGTAAGGCACGTGTCGTCAAAAAGCGCCGAAGCACGACCAGTAGATGATTTATCAGGGTGTTTCTTTTCAGCCATCACTTCCTTAATTTCATGAAATGGAAACCTTCTGCCACATAGCCATCACTTCCTTAATTTCACTTGAAGAAATGTTTTCGAGGGAGATTTGTTTCTGTCTACCTTTAAAAATGAGTAACTCCTCACTCCAGTAGATGATTTATCAGGGTGTTTCTTTTCAATGAAATCAGAAACCTTCTGCCACTGCTGAGCTCTTGCAACACCTGCGTATGTTCATCGTCTGCAGCTCGATCAACTCCTCAGTCCACAGTTCCTCCTGATGCTCCTGCTGCTCGATCACTTACGCGGCACCGCGCTCATATTTATCGACAATTTCATGCTTCATTTCCATGGTCATCATGCGTTTCTTCTCCTCACTACCATCCTTACCACTCACTTTCTTATAACTCAACGCTATTATGAAGAATAATGCATAAAATAGAGAGAAAATCAGCTACTCGCAGGAGTAAATATCTCGAATATTTACTCGTATCTAGAAGCAAAAATCGTCCCGAAGGCTTGCTCGTATCTTGGAATACTCGTATGAGAAGACGCTCGTATCTCGAGGTATTACTGTATATTCAATATGGATGTAATTCTATCCGACGCAACCTCTGGGGGTAATATCTATCAGACTGGAAGTTTCAATGAAGGGTGGATGGTATTGTAGATGTAATTCTATCCGACGCAACCTCTGGGGGTAATATCTATCGCAGGATATTAGTAGTGTTGAGGGTGTAAATAATCTGTGTTAATGGTATTATCTAACTAATCCTCTTTACTTAGTGTTTGGGTTAAGGAGCAGCCCTGGCTCTGGACCAGCAAACAACTGATTATTTAGTTTTTTACTAAATATGCATTTTCCAGTCAGTTCTAACTTGCATTGCCATTGAAAAGCCCAAGCTTCAATTTTTTTGTTTTCCTTTCGTTCCTAGACCTGAAACGACCTCACCCTCTCAGACAAACACTAGTTACCCTCTTTTTTTATCGCAAATGCCAGTAACGACCAGTGTCAGTCACCTCTGGTCGATGCTGACTCATCCGGCCTGTAAAGAAGTCCTTAGAAAGCCAGTAACACCTGAGTAAATGCTGGCTGTTGCCATGGAAAACCATAATTGTGATGTATCACTTGCAGAATGTCTATATGAAAGCACTATTGATTTCCAGCTTGTTGACCGATAATCGGGGCTCTCTTTTTTTATCGCCCTTAGAAAGCCAGTAACACCTGAGTAAATGCTGGCTGTTGCCATGGAAAACCATAATTGTGATGTATCACTTGCAGAATGTCTATATGAAAGCACCGCCATATGTGCTATTGATTTCCAGCTTGTTGACCGATAATCGGGGCGTAAGTGTTGAGAATATCTCCCCACATGATGATAACTGATCTGGAATGGTTTAAATCTAAAAGCAGATGGAACATATTTATTAGTTTGCATTAGCACTAATGGTGGGATGTTAGCTGTACCCTTGATGTTTTATTGACCGTTATAAATCATGTTATGCCAGTCAATGGCTGATGACAGGAGAAATATTGAGATGGGATTTTTGGCATTAGTTCATTGTCCCAGTGCAATGCAAACTCTTTTATCTAAAACCGGAGTTGGTCTGGAGTGAATAGAATTGCATGCTATTATTATAACTACTATATCAGCGGTATATATGCATACTGATATGTAAATATCTCAAATCCCAGTATGCAACAAAATGCACTACATACGTCTCAACCTGACGTCCCGTTTCTAGGATGATGAATGACCCAGAATTGTTGTAGATGGTAAATTAGCTGTGATTTAAAAGTGTAAAACCATTTTTATTTCCAAGATGAACGGAGCATGCAGATTTTGATTGAACGGTTATGAACATAAACGATAAAATTGAGAAGTACATTAGATGATGCAATGCAAATTTAACGTGTTATGACTGGAGTGAATGAACGGATTGCAATTATTGATATTATTGCAACGCAGAGGGAAAAATAATAGTTGTGTATGTTGGATATCTTGCATAATGCAAGCTTTTTAAAAATGTGTTTTCTGAAAGTACTGCACAGTATTCAATTTCAAACTTTGCCATATGCTAGTAGAGTTGACAGTCCATTCTCATTACTATAGTAAATAGTTGTGATTTAATCCTGACTAGAGGAATTGTTGTGTAGACCTACAGTACAGAATGTCTCTTAAGTCCAGTTCAGCTCGAAGTGCGTTGTGTTTTGGGAATTAAAAATCCGCCTCCATCTGTCATGTCCTCTTGTATCTTTTATTTATGCATGTGTGTTATTAGAGAACAGAAAGTTAATGTGATATAACAGGTTTTGTAAGAGAGCACAAATCTCTAATTTTGTGTTTCTTTTTAGCAATTATAAAGCTTATCACCAGTTTATCAAAGTACACACTTCAGAAAGCTATTTGTTTTGTGCTTCTTTTTCACCCCGTAGAGCTTATCACCAGTTTATCAAAGCCACACTTCCAGGCAGAAAGCTATTTGTTTTTTGTGTGCTTCTTTTTACCCCGTCATGCCCCTTTGGTTATATTATTTACATGGTATTTACATAATCCTCCTCCATTTTATGTCAATACCCTGCAAAGTTAAAGCATGTCATACCACACACATAACAGACAGAATGCATTGCATTTATGCAAGAGACTTAAACGCCCAATGAAGCGCCTTGAAACGAGCAGCATGATGTCATTTCCTCTGAAACAGGAAGTTAGGACATAGACCTCCCCCTTTTTTTAAAACAGCCAATAGTGTTTCATTAATATCACAGCTCGGTCTTTAAAGCCTGACCTACACCAAAAGATTTTTCTCACAATTGTGAGTTCTAGTGTCAGAATTAAGAGCTTACGTCTCTTGTTTTCTCAAAACAGCCAATAGTGATTTCATTAATATCACAGCTCGGTCTTGTCAGATAGCCTGACCTTCACCAAAAGATTTTTCTCACAATTTGAGTTCAGTGTCAGAATTAAGAGATTTTCTCAAAATTGTGTGATTATAAACGCGCAATTTGAAAAAAGAAACAAGATTTCACAATCATGACTGAAAACTTTTTTATATTTTATTCAGTGGGAGAAACAAGCTTCCATAGATTCCCAATCTCTCGCGGTCAAACGCGACTTTCGGTTAAGCGAACAAGATGGCCGACGGACAAGAAGAAATGGCGATAAGTGTTTGGTCTGCTTTTTACACAAAATGTGGTAAAAAGAAAATGATTTGGATGAAGTTGCCTTTCTGATTTGGTATGGTTTGGTTCCACGTGACAATCTTGCGAGTTTGTTCTCTGACTCCCCCCCAGTAAATACTGTATGTTGGATATTTATGATTTGAGATCGGTGCGTACCAGAGACTCTTTAGAGCAAAGTAGTCTTAACACGCCTCACACCACTGGAAAATGTGATAAGATAATCTTAAGAACCATCAAGATAATGGGGAATAAGGAAGGAACCATTCAGATAACCATGACGACAGCATAGAAACGCCCTATGAACGAGTCAAAACACCTTAGCGACAGCATGGAAACGCCCTAGCAACCCACTAAAACCATTACGAATACCTTAGCCACATGTTAACAAATGTTAGTGTCTGAGGAGAAGGAACTCATTCAGATAACCATGACGACAGCATAGATGCAATATGAAAACTCACAAATTCTGTGGATGATGCAATATTGCTAAAGTTGATTTATATCATTCTGAGCATTTCTGAATTTGTGAACATTTGGTGCATTTAGCTCGAAGTGCTTTCTAGCCACCGGCGTCCTTTGGGACGGCTTCAGACAACAACGAAAATGTAATTGCTGTTGTTTTAAGCTGCCATTTATGCTGCTGTAACTGATGCCATATCAGCAAATTTGTGACTTTATCTCAGACGCAGCGATGCTGTGACCGTTCAACCACTTTAATTCTTTTTGTCAGCGTTATCTGAACGACCTTCAGCGGATGTTCACTGGTGTAAACAGAATTGTGAATTCAATGTCATCAGGGTCTGAATGAAACCCCAGTGCAAAATGGAGCTGAAATTCAGGCCGGCTGTTTATTTCAGTAATTACATGGAAAAACGGTGTACTTAATGAGCAATAATTGACGGTTATATGCAATTGCTTTAATTTATTATATTACATCAGTTTTTGCAGGGATGAGAGTTAACTTTGTGCAGAGTTAACTTTGTGCAGGGATATCAGAGTTAACTTTGTGACATTTGTATCTGCTAAAATGTGGTCTCATGACGACCCTGTTTGCATGCACTAATACCAATTTCATATTCACAGACTTGCTATCATGCAAATATATATATATATTTTTGGTTTTTTAATTATCCGAGTTGCACTCCATATGGCATTTTTTGTTTAACACTGCAGATTATTTGTGCTTTTATGTAAAAAAATTTTTTCTTTCTCTTTTACTGAAGGCATGGCTTTTCAAAACAAGCTGGGGGAAAAGAAAATTGATGCCTGAGAAATTTGCATATGCTTTGTTTTGTCATAAGCAGCACAAATCTCTATGCGCAACATGCTTGTTTCTAAATATTGTCTGTCTTCGTAGAACCCTCTGAAATTCTTGGAACAAATCAAATTAAAATTTTCGTTTACATATGCAGCTTGACATTTTAAAATGGACACCCTGCTGATAGCAAACGAATGCGTTGCCAAAAATATCCTGTTGCAAGTCATGCTATACAACATGCACACTGCAAAATTGCAAACGAATGCGTTGCCAAAAATATCCTGTTGCAAAATCTCCGCTGTAATGCAACGTATTCCATGCGAAGCATCAAGTGGCACTAAAGCAATCGCTGCTTTGCATGTGCTGCTGCATCACAAAGGTATTTTGACTGCAGCAACGCTTGGGAAGCTCTTGCAGAAGACGCTGTCGTGCGAATGTGCACCTGTGTGTCTGGACTGCAGATACTACTGCGATCGTCCTACGTTATTGCAGCACGCCTGTTGCTTAGGAACCGGAGCCTTATAGCTTTGTTGAAGATTAGAACAGAGCAGGAGTTTAAAAAAACACTTCAGATATTCACTCTGCTTCTCCTAGCTTGAGGAACAGTGTTTTATGAGTTACCCCACAGCCGATTTGTCCCATTTAAGTAAGTGAAAGGATAATCAATAATTCTAAAAGACAGGAATGCTTGCAGATGGGTTATTTAGTATCTGGTTTCCTCAAATTTGTTATGTTGATGCCTTTGCTTAAGACATTAAAGATGGATTATTTGCCTGCTTGAGGAACAGTGTTTTATGAGTTACCCCACAGCCGATTTGCTGCAAATGTTATGTTGATGCTGCTTAAGACATTAAAGATGGATTATTTGCCTGCTGCAAATGCGCTCTGGGACTAAAAGCAAGGTTTTACGGCTCAAACGTTTTTGTTCTATAGAAGTGAAATCTATGGAGGGATTGATGTTGTTTGGATTAGAATCGATGCTCTGCCTCAGTGTAGACCAATTGTGCTTCAAAATTCAAGAGCAACCTGCATGTGTTGCTCCATAATGGTCTTCAGAATGACATAAAGCAGAATGGATAGGCTAACAATAATTTGGTTTGTATTAGAGCTGCACGATATTGGAAAAAAGTGCCATTGTGATTATTGTGTTTTTCTGCGATATGAAAACAATTTCTCCAGGCACTTGAAAAGCTCTGTTTGGAAAGAGTTAATCATTCACCCTGATTTGGGGGATTTTGTAGGGGAGTGAATCTGTGTAGAAAATAATAAACAAATCACAAGCATAGAGAAATACAATAGAACAAAGATGCAAATGAAAATATAGCTGCTAGCAGCCATCACGGGGCCAAGCGCAAGGAGGGCATTAAATGTCATGCCGACATGACTGGCATCATCAGACCAACGGCAGTAAGAATCTAAAGACATTTCAATATGACTTAAGTCTAAATGGCTGAAAAACCAACAATACGGTCTTTAGCAATTCGATTTAATGGTTTATCGCATTCAACCAACAGGCAGCGCTGTAACCAAATTGTAGTGTGTGGTACATTGAGAGTGTGGTGACATTGACACATGCAAAGTTTGCTTTCAATTGGGTAAACCATTGCTGACAGCACTAAAGTCATGTGTTTGTTAAACATAGCATCTTATAAGAAAAATCGAAATGGCAGATGCTCAAAATGGCCGATATGGGAAAATGTGGTATCACAGGACTCGGCATGACCAACTGGATCTAAAGACAGCAGTTTCATGATTTTTAGACAAAGCGTTCAGGAGTTATAATCAAAAATGTCAGTTTTTTAATATCTCCTGACCACTAGGGGGCAGAGCGCCAAAACTCTGCAGGTAGCCTCAGACCATGATTGACATAACACACACCTAGTTTGGTCAGAAAAGGCTAATGCATTGCGGAGATAAAGCCTCAATTTCAATTTTGCGACCATTACGTCGGATTCTTTCGCGAGTTATTCGTAAACGGTTTGACATATCAACTTTCTTTGGATAACTTTTTGTCATGATGGTCTGGAGATGATGTGGTTCAATTTTGGTGAAAATTGGACAAACGGTCTGGGAGGAGTTCGAAAAAGTAGGTTTTTAAAGAAAAATAACATGGCAAATCGGAGGTTTGGCCGAATATAACATATTTGGTATCTATGGTCTCGGCTTGACCCAATGAACACATTAAGACCATTTGTTTTACAATAGGTTAACGTCATCAAAAGTTATTAGCATATTTGTAAATTTGGTTATAACTTTTGACCACAAGGTGGCGCTGCCCCCAAACTTTTTGTGCCGTATCAAGATTAGGTGCCGAAGACACATATTGAGTTTCGTAACGATACGCCAATCCATTTGTTAAATATAGCAATTTATGACAATATTCAAAATGGCCGACGCTCTAAATGGCCGATATGGGAAAATTTGGTATCGCACGACTCGGCATGATGCACTGAATCTAACGAGACCAGTTTTATGATTTTTGGACAAAGCGTTCAGGAGTTGTAAGGAAAAATGTCACTTTTTCATATCTCCTGACCACTAGGGGGCACAGCGCCAAAACTCTGCAGGTAGCCTCAGACCATGATTGACATAACACACACCGAGTTTGGTCAGAAAACGCTAATGCGTTGTGGAGATAGAGCCTCAAGTTCATTTTTGCGATCATTACGTCGGATTCTTTCGTGAGTTATTCGTAAACGGTTTGACATTTCAACTTTCTTTGGATAACTTTTTGTCAGCATGGTCTGGAGATGATGTGGTTCAATTTTCGTGAAAATCGGACAAACGGCCTAGGAGGAGTTCGAAAAAGTAGGTTTTTCATAAAATTCAAAATGGCGGGAAAATATTCATGACGGAAAATGACGTCATAGGGTGCAATCGAATCGTCTTGAGCCAAGGAATCAGTTGACAAAAGAATTTTGTTTCTAGGACATACGGTTCAAAAGTTATTTACGTAAACGTGAGTGCAACTTTGGACAGTTGGTGGCGCTATAGAGATTGAGTTAGAGACTTCAATTTTGCTATGGTCAATGATTGGACTGTCCTTTATGAGTGTGCCAACTTTTTTTCATTTTCCCGTTTACGGTTCTATGGGCTGCCATAGACTCCCATGGCACAAGAAAAAGAATAAATATAGCTGCTAGCAGCCATCACGGGGCCAAGCGCAAGGAGGGCATTAAATGTCATGCCGACATGGCTGGCATCATCAGACCAACGGCAGTAAGAATCTAAAGAGATTTCAATATGACTTAAGTCTAAATGGCTGAAAAATCAACAATACGGTCTTTAGTATTTCGATTTAATGGTTTATCACATTCAACCAACAGGCAGCGCTGTAACCAAATTGTAGTGTCAATTCATGTGGTACATTGAGAGTGTGGTGACATTGACACATGCAAAGTTTGCTTTCAATTGGGTAAACCATTGCTGACAGACCACTAAAGTCATGTGTTTGTTAAACATAGCATCTTATAAGAAAAATCGAAATGGCAGACGCTCAAAATGGCCGATATGGGAATATTTGGTATCACAGGACTCGGCATGACCCACTGGATCTAAAGAGACCAGTTTCATGATTTTTGGACAAAGCGTTCAGGAGTTATAATCAAAAATGACAGTTTTTCATATCTCCTGACCAGTAGGGGGCAGAGCGCCAAAACTCTGCAGGTAGCCTCAGACCATAATTGACATAACACACACCTAGTTTGGTCAGAAAAGGCAAATGCATTACGGAGATAAAGCCTCAATTTCATTTTAGCGACTATTACCTCAGATTCTTTTGTGAGTTATTCGTAAATGGTTTGACGAACCAACTTCCTTTATATATCGTTTTGTCCACATTGTCTGGAGATGATGTGGTTCAATTTTCGTGAAAATCGGACGAACGGCCTAGGAGGAGTTCGAAAAAGTAGGTTTTTCATAAAATTCAAAATGGCGGGAAAATTTTCATGACGGAAAATGACGTCATAGGGTGCAATTGAATCGTCTTGAGCCAAGGAATCAGTGGACAAAAGAATTTTGTTTCTAGGACATACGGTTCAAAAGTTATTTACATAAACGTGAGTGCAACTTTGGACAGTTGGTGGCGCTTTAGAGATTGAGTTAGAGACTTCAATTTTGCTATGGTCAATGATTGGACTGTCCTTTATGAGTGTGCCAACTTTTTTTCATTTTCCCGCTTACGGTTCTATGGGCTGTCATAGACTTCAATGGCAGAAGAAGAATAATAATAATAATAATAATAAGAACCGGAACAAAAACAATAGGTGCCTCCGCACCTTCGGTGCTTGGCCCCTAATAATAAGAACCGGAACAAAAACAATAGGTGCCTCCGCACCTTCGGTGCTTGGCCCCTAAATATAGCTGCTAGCAGCCATCACGGGGCCAAGCGCAAGGAGGGCATTAAATGTCATGCCGACATGGCTGGCATCATCAGACCAACGGCAGTAAGAATCTAAAGACATTTCAATATGACTTAAGTCTAAATGGCTGAAAAATCAACAATACGGTCTTTAGTAGTTCGATTTAATGGTTTATCACGTTCGACCAACAGGCAGCGCTGTAACCAAATTGTAGTGTCAATTCATGTGGTACATTGGGTAAATTGGGTAAACCATGGCTGACAGAGCACTAAAGTCATGTGTTTGTTAAACATAGCATCTTATAAGAAAAATCGAAATGGCAGACGCTCAAAATGCCCGATATGGGAATATTTGCTATCACAGGACTCGGCATGACCCACTGGATCTAAAGAGACCAGTTTCATGATTTTTGGCCAAAGGGTTCAGAAGTTATAAGCAAAAAAGTCAGTTTTTGATAACTCCTGACCACTAGGGGGCACAGCGCCAAAACTCTGCAGGTAGCCTCAAACCATGATTGACATAACACACACCTAGTTTGGTCAGAAAAGGCTAATGCATTGGGGAGATAAAGCCTCAATTTCATTTTGGCGACTTTTACCTCAGATTCTTTCGCGAGTTATTCGTAAACGGTTTGACGAATCAACTTTCTTTATATATCGTTTTGTCCACATTGTCGGGAGATGATGTGGTTCAATTTTCGTGAACATCGGACGAACGGCCTAGGAGGAGTTCGACAAAGTAGGTTTTTCATAAAATTCAAAATGGCGGGAAAATCTTCATGACGGAAAATGACGTCATAGGGTGCAATCGAATCGTCTTGAGCCAAGGAATCAGTGGACAAAAGAATTTTGTTTCTAGGACATACGGTTCAAAAGTTATTTACGTAAACGTGAGTGCAACTTTGGACAGTTGGTGGCGCTAGAGAGATTGAGTTAGAGACTTCAATTTTGCTATGGTCAATGATTGGACTCTCCTTTATCAGTGTGCCAACTTTTTTTCATTTTCCCGCTTACGGTTCTATGGGCTGTCATAGACTTCAATGGCAGAAGAAGAATAATAATAATAATAATAATAAGAACCGGAACAAAAACAATAGGTGCCTCCGCACCTTCGGTGCTTGGCCCCTAATAAATATAGCTGCTAGCAGCCATCACGGGGCCAAGCGCAAGGAGGGCATTAAATGTCATGCCGACATGGCTGGCATCATCAGACCAACGGCAGTAAGAATCTAAAGAGATTTCAATATGACTTAAGTCTAAATGGCTGAAAAATCAACAATACGGTCTTTAGTATTTCGATTTAATGGTTTATCACATTCAACCAACAGGCAGCGCTGTAACCAAATTGTAGTGTCAATTCATGTGGTACATTGAGAGTGTGGTGACATTGACACATGCAAAGTTTGCTTTCAATTGGGTAAACCATTGCTGACAGACCACTAAAGTCATGTGTTTGTTAAACATAGCATCTTATAAGAAAAATCGAAATGGCAGACGCTCAAAATGGCCGATATGGGAATATTTGGTATCACAGGACTCGGCATGACCCACTGGATCTAAAGAGACCAGTTTCATGATTTTTGGACAAAGCGTTCAGGAGTTATAATCAAAAATGACAGTTTTTCATATCTCCTGACCAGTAGGGGGCAGAGCGCCAAAACTCTGCAGGTAGCCTCAGACCATAATTGACATAACACACACCTAGTTTGGTCAGAAAAGGCAAATGCATTACGGAGATAAAGCCTCAATTTCATTTTAGCGACTATTACCTCAGATTCTTTTGTGAGTTATTCGTAAATGGTTTGACGAACCAACTTCCTTTATATATCGTTTTGTCCACATTGTCTGGAGATGATGTGGTTCAATTTTCGTGAAAATCGGACGAACGGCCTAGGAGGAGTTCGAAAAAGTAGGTTTTTCATAAAATTCAAAATGGCGGGAAAATTTTCATGACGGAAAATGACGTCATAGGGTGCAATTGAATCGTCTTGAGCCAAGGAATCAGTGGACAAAAGAATTTTGTTTCTAGGACATACGGTTCAAAAGTTATTTACATAAACGTGAGTGCAACTTTGGACAGTTGGTGGCGCTTTAGAGATTGAGTTAGAGACTTCAATTTTGCTATGGTCAATGATTGGACTGTCCTTTATGAGTGTGCCAACTTTTTTTCATTTTCCCGCTTACGGTTCTATGGGCTGTCATAGACTTCAATGGCAGAAGAAGAATAATAATAATAATAATAAATATAGCTGCTAGCAGCCATCACGGGGCCAAGCGCAAGGAGGGCATTAAATGTCATGCCGACATGGCTGGCATCATCAGACCAACGGCAGTAAGAATCTAAAGACATTTCAATATGACTTAAGTCTAAATGGCTGAAAAATCAACAATACGGTCTTTAGTAATTCGATTTAATGGTTTATCACATTCAACCAACAGGCAGCGCTGTAACCAAATTGTAGTGTCAATTCATGTGGTACATTGAGAGTGTGGTGACATTGACACATGCAAAGTTTGCTTTCAATTGGGTAAACCATTGCTGACAGAGCACTAAAGTCATGTGTTTGTTAAACATAGCATCTTATAAGAAAAATCGAAATGGCAGACGCTCAAAATGGCCGATATGGGAAAATTTGGTATCACAGGACTCGGCATGACCCACTGGATCTAAAGACAGCAGTTTCATGATTTTTAGACAAAGCGTTCAGGAGTTATAATCCAAAATGTCAGTTTTTTAATATCTCCTGACCACTAGGGGGCAGAGCGCCAAAACTCTGCAGGTAGCCTCAGACCATGATTGACATAACACACAACTATTTTGGTCAGAATACGCTAATGAGTTACGGAGATATAGCCTCGCTTTCAATTCTATGGCCATTGTGTCGAATTCTTTCGCGAGTTATTCATAAACGGTTTGGCGAATCAACTTTCTTTATATAAGTTTTTGTCATGATGGTCTGGAGATGATGTGGTTTAATGTTGGTGAAAATTGGACAAACGGTCTGGGAGGAGTTCGAAAAAGTAGGTTTTTAAAGAAAAACAACATGGTGGACAGGAAGTTTGGCCGACTATGACAAATTTTGTATCTGTGTTTTCGGTTTGACCCAAGGAACGTATAAAGATAATTTGTTTTACCATAGGTTAACGTACTCAAAGGTTATTAGCATATTTGTAAATTTGGTTATAACTTTTGACCACAAGGTGGTGCTGCCTCGAAACTTTTTGAGTCGTATCAAGGTTAGGTGCCGAAGACACATATTGAGTTTCGTAACGATACGCCAATATCTTTGTTAAATATAGCAATTTATGACAATATTCAAAATGGCCGACGCTCAAAATGGCCGATGTGGGAAAATTTGGTATCATACGACTCTGCATGATGCACTGAATCTAAAGAGACCAGTTTTATTATTTTTGGCCAAAGCGTTCAGAAGTTATAAGCAAATATTTAACTTTTTCATATCTCCTGACCACTAGGGGGCACAGCGCCAAAACTCTGCAGGTAGCCTCAGATCATGATTGACATAACACACACCTAGTTTGGTCAGAAAACGCTAATGCGTTGCGGAGATAAAGGCTCAATTTCATTTTTGCGACCGTTACGTCGGATTCTTTCACAAATTATTCGTAAACGGTTTGACATATCAACTTTCTTTGGATAACTTTTTGTCCACCTTGTCTGGAGATGATGTGGTTCAATTTTCGTTGAAATCGGAAAAACGGCCTAGGAGGAGTTCGAAAAAGTAGGTTTTTCATAAAATTCAAAATGGCGGGAAAAATTTAATGACGGAAAATGACGTCATAGGGTGCAATCGAATCGTCTTGAGCCAAGGAATCAGTGGACATAAGAATTTTGTTTCTAGGTCATACGGTTCAAAAGTTATTAGCATAAACGTTAGTTCAACTTTGGACAGTTGGTGGCGCTAGAGATATTGAGTTAGAGACTTCAATTTTGCTATGGTCAATGATTGGACTGTCCTTTATGAGTGTGCCAACTTTTTTTCATTTTCCCGCTTACGGTTCTATGGGCTGTCATAGACTTCAATGACGGAAGAAGAAGAAGAATAATAATAAAGAACCGGAACAAAAACAATAGGTGCCTCCGCACCTTCGGTGCTTGGCCCCTAATAAGAACCGGAACAAAAACAATAGGTGCCTCCGCACCTTCGGTGCTTGGCCCCTAATAATAAGAACCGGAACAAAAACAATAGGTGCCTCCGCACCTTCGGTGCTTGGCCCCTAAATATAGCTGCTAGCAGCCATCACGGGGCCAAGCGCAAGGAGGGCATTAAATGTCATGCCGACATGGCTGGCATCATCAGACCAACGGCAGTAAGAATCTAAAGACATTTCAATATGACTTAAGTCTAAATGGCTGAAAAATCAACAATACGGTCTTTAGTAGTTCGATTTAATGGTTTATCACGTTCGACCAACAGGCAGCGCTGTAACCAAATTGTAGTGTCAATTCATGTGGTACATTGGGTAAATTGGGTAAACCATGGCTGACAGAGCACTAAAGTCATGTGTTTGTTAAACATAGCATCTTATAAGAAAAATCGAAATGGCAGACGCTCAAAATGCCCGATATGGGAATATTTGCTATCACAGGACTCGGCATGACCCACTGGATCTAAAGAGACCAGTTTCATGATTTTTGGCCAAAGGGTTCAGAAGTTATAAGCAAAAAAGTCATTTTTTGATAACTCCTGACCACTAGGGGGCACAGCGCCAAAACTCTGCAGGTAGCCTCAAACCATGATTGACATAACACACACCTAGTTTGGTCAGAAAAGGCTAATGCATTGGGGAGATAAAGCCTCAATTTCATTTTGGCGACTTTTACCTCAGATTCTTTCGCGAGTTATTCGTAAACGGTTTGACGAATCAACTTTCTTTATATATCGTTTTGTCCACATTGTCGGGAGATGATGTGGTTCAATTTTCGTGAACATCGGACGAACGGCCTAGGAGGAGTTCGACAAAGTAGGTTTTTCATAAAATTCAAAATGGCGGGAAAATCTTCATGACGGAAAATGACGTCATAGGGTGCAATCGAATCGTCTTGAGCCAAGGAATCAGTGGACAAAAGAATTTTGTTTCTAGGACATACGGTTCAAAAGTTATTTACGTAAACGTGAGTGCAACTTTGGACAGTTGGTGGCGCTAGAGAGATTGAGTTAGAGACTTCAATTTTGCTATGGTCAATGATTGGACTCTCCTTTATCAGTGTGCCAACTTTTTTTCATTTTCCCGCTTACGGTTCTATGGGCTGTCATAGACTTCAATGGCAGAAGAAGAATAATAATAATAATAATAATAAGAACCGGAACAAAAACAATAGGTGCCTCCGCACCTTCGGTGCTTGGCCCCTAATAAATATAGCTGCTAGCAGCCATCACGGGGCCAAGCGCAAGGAGGGCATTAAATGTCATGCCGACATGACTGGCATCATCAGACCAACGGCAGTAAAAATCTAAAGACATTTCAATATGGCTTAAGTCTAAATGGCTGAAAAACCAACAATACGGTCTTTAGCAATTCGATTTAATGGTTTATCGCATTCAACCAACAGGCAGCGCTGTAACCAAATTGTAGTGTGTGGTACATTGAGAGTGTGGTGACATTGACACATGCAAAGTTTGCTTTCAATTGGGTAAACCATTGCTGACAGAGCACTAAAGTCATGTGTTTGTTAAACATAGCATCTTATAAGAAAAATCGAAATGGCAGACGCTCAAAATGGCCGATATGGGAATATTTGGTATCATAGGACTCGGCATGACCCACTGGATCTAAAGAGACCAGTTTCATGATTTTTGGCCAAAGGGTTCAGAAGTTATAAGCAAAAAAGTCAGTTTTTGATAACTCCTGACCACTAGGGGGCACAGCGCCAAAACTCTGCAGGTAGCCTCAAACCATGATTGACATAACACACACCTAGTTTGGTCAGAAAAGGCTAATGCATTGGGGAGATAAAGCCTCAATTTCATTTTGGCGACTTTTACCTCAGATTCTTTCACAAGTTATTCGTAAACGGTTTGACGAATCAACTTTGTTTATATATCGTTTTGTCCACATTGTCAGGAGATGATGTGGTTCAATTTTCGTGAACATCGGACGAACGGCCTAGGAGGAGTTCGACAAAGTAGGTTTTTCATAAAATTCAAAATGGCGGGAAAATTTTCATGACGGAAAATGACGTCATAGGGTGCAATCGAATCGTCTTGAGCCAAGGAATCAGTGGACAAAAGAATTTTGTTTCTAGGACATACGGTTCAAAAGTTATTTACGTAAACGTGAGTGCAACTTTGGACAGTTGGTGGCGGTAGAGAGATTGAGTTAGAGACTTCAATTTTGCTATGGTCAATGATTAGACTCTCCTTTATGAGTGTGCCAACTTTTTTTCATTTTCCCGCTTACGGTTCTATGGGCTGTCATAGACTTCAATGGCAGAAGAAGAATAATAATAATAAATATAGCTGCTAGCAGCCATCACGGGGCCAAGCGCAAGGAGGGCATTAAATGTCATGCCGACATGGCTGGCATCATCAGACCAACGGCAGTAAGAATCTAAAGACATTTCAATATGACTTAAGTCTAAATGGCTGAAAAATCAACAATACGGTCTTTAGTAGTTCGATTTAATGGTTTATCACGTTCGACCAACAGGCAGCGCTGTAACCAAATTGTAGTGTCAATTCATGTGGTACATTGGGTAAATTGGGTAAACCATGGCTGACAGAGCACTAAAGTCATGTGTTTGTTAAACATAGCATCTTATAAGAAAAATCGAAATGGCAGACGCTCAAAATGCCCGATATGGGAATATTTGCTATCACAGGACTCGGCATGACCCACTGGATCTAAAGAGACCAGTTTCATGTTTTTTGGCCAAAGGGTTCAGAAGTTATAAGCAAAAAAGTCAGTTTTTGATAACTCCTGACCACTAGGGGGCACAGCGCCAAAACTCTGCAGGTAGCCTCAAACCATGATTGACATAACACACACCTAGTTTGGTCAGAAAAGGCTAATGCATTGGGGAGATAAAGCCTCAATTTCATTTTGGCGACTTTTACCTCAGATTCTTTCGCGAGTTATTCGTAAACGGTTTGACGAATCAACTTTCTTTATATATCGTTTTGTCCACATTGTCGGGAGATGATGTGGTTCAATTTTCGTGAACATCGGACGAACGGCCTAGGAGGAGTTCGACAAAGTAGGTTTTTCATAAAATTCAAAATGGCGGGAAAATTTTCATGACGGAAAATGACGTCATAGGGTGCAATCGAATCGTCTTGAGCCAAGGAATCAGTGGACAAAAGAATTTTGTTTCTAGGACATACGGTTCAAAAGTTATTTACGTAAACGTGAGTGCAACTTTGGACAGTTGGTGGCGCTAGAGAGATTGAGTTAGAGACTTCAATTTTGCTATGGTCAATGATTGGACTCTCCTTTATCAGTGTGCCAACTTTTTTTCATTTTCCCGCTTACGGTTCTATGGGCTGTCATAGACTTCAATGGCAGAAGAAGAATAATAATAATAAATATAGCTGCTAGCAGCCATCACGGGGCCAAGCGCAAGGAGGGCATTACATGTTATGCCGACATGGCTTGCATCATCAGACCAACGGCAGTAAGAATCTAAAGACATTTCAATATGACTTAAGTCTAAATGGCTGAAAAATCAACAATACGGTCTTTAGTAGTTCGATTTAATGGTTTATCACGTTCGACCAACAGGCAGCGCTGTAACCAAATTGTAGTGTCAATTCATGTGGTACATTGAGAGTGTGGTGACTGACACATGCAAAGTTTGCTTTCAATTGGGTAAACCATTGCTGACAGAGCACTAAAGTCATGTGTTTGTTAAACTTAGCATCTTATAAGAAAAATCGAAATGGCAGACGCTCAAAATGGCCGATATGGGAATATTTGGTATCACAGGACTCGGCATGACCCACTGGATCTAAAGAGACCAGTTTCATGATTTTTGGCCAAAGGGTTCAGAAGTTATAAGCAAAAAAGTCAGTTTTTGATAACTCCTGACCACTAGGGGGCACAGCGCCAAAACTCTGCAGGTAGCCTCAAACCATGATTGACATAACACACACCTAGTTTGGTCAGAAAAGGCTAATGCATTGGGGAGATAAAGCCTCAATTTCATTTTGGCGACTTTTACCTCAGATTCTTTCGCGAGTTATTCGTAAACGGTTTGACGAATCAACTTTCTTTATATATCGTTTTGTCCACATTGTCGGGAGATGATGTGGTTCAATTTTCGTGAACATCGGACGAACGGCCTAGGAGGAGTTCGACAAAGTAGGTTTTTCTTAAAATTCAAAATGGCGGGAAAATCTTCATGACGGAAAATGACGTCATAGGGTGCAATCGAATCGTCTTGAGCCAAGGAATCAGTGGACAAAAGAATTTTGTTTCTAGGACATACGGTTCAAAAGTTATTTACGTAAACGTGAGTGCAACTTTGGACAGTTGGTGGCGGTAGAGAGATTGAGTTAGAGACTTCAATTTTGCTATGGTCAATGATTAGACTCTCCTTTATGAGTGTGCCAACTTTTTTTCATTTTCCCGCTTACGGTTCTATGGGCTGTCATAGACTTCAATGGCAGAAGAAGAATAATAATAATAAATATAGCTGCTAGCAGCCATCACGGGGCCAAGCGCAAGGAGGGCATTACATGTTATGCCGACATGGCTTGCATCATCAGACCAACGGCAGTAAGAATCTAAAGACATTTCAATATGACTTAAGTCTAAATGGCTGAAAAATCAACAATACGGTCTTTAGTATTTCGATTTAATGGTTTATCACATTCAACCAACAGGCAGCGCTGTAACCAAATTGTAGTGTCAATTCATGTGGTACATTGAGAGTGTGGTGACTGACACATGCAAAGTTTGCTTTCAATTGGGTAAACCATTGCTGACAGAGCACTAAAGTCATGTGTTTGTTAAACTTAGCATCTTATAAGAAAAATCGAAATGGCAGACGCTCAAAATGGCCGATATGGGAATATTTGGTATCACAGGACTCGGCATGACCCACTGGATCTAAAGAGACCAGTTTCATGTTTTTTGGCCAAAGGGTTCAGAAGTTATAAGCAAAAAAGTCAGTTTTTCATAACTCCTGACCACTAGGGGGCAGAGCGCCAAAACTCTGCAGGTAGCCTCAGACCATGATTGACATAACACACACCTAGTTTGGTCAGAAAAGACTAATGCATTGCGGAGATAAAGCCTCAGTTTCAATTTGGCGACTTTTACCTCGGATTCTTTCGCGAGTTATTCGTAAACGGTTTGTCGAATCAACTTTCTTTATATATCGTTTTGTCCACATTGTCGGGAGATGATGTGGTTCAATTTTCGTGAAGATCGGACGAACGGCCTAGGAGGAGTTCGACAAAGTAGGTTTTTCATAAAATTCAAAATGGCGGGAAAATTTTCATGACGGAAAATGACGTCATAGGGTGCAATCGAATCGTCTTGAGCCAAGGAATCAGTGGACAAAAGAATTTTGTTTCTAGGACATACGGTTCAAAAGTTATTTACGTAAACGTGAGTGCAACTTTGGACGGTTGGTGGCGCTATAGAGATTGAGTTAGAGACTTCAATTTTGCTATGGTCAATGATTGGACTCTCCTTTATGAGTGTGCCAACTTTTTTTCATTTTCCCGCTTACGGTTCTATGGGCTGTCATAGACTTCAATGGCAGAAGAAGAATAATAATAATAATAAATATAGCTGCTAGCAGCCATCACGGGGCCAAGCGCAAGGAGGGCATTAAATGTCATGCCGACATGACTGGCATCATCAGACCAACGGCAGTAAGAATCTAAAGACATTTCAATATGACTTAAGTCTAAATGGCTGAAAAACCAACAATACGGTCTTTAGCAATTCGATTTAATGGTTTATCGCATTCAACCAACAGGCAGCGCTGTAACCAAATTGTAGTGTGTGGTACATTGAGAGTGTGGTGACATTGACACATGCAAAGTTTGCTTTCAATTGGGTAAACCATTGCTGACAGCACTAAAGTCATGTGTTTGTTAAACATAGCATCTTATAAGAAAAATCGAAATGGCAGATGCTCAAAATGGCCGATATGGGAAAATGTGGTATCACAGGACTCGGCATGACCAACTGGATCTAAAGACAGCAGTTTCATGATTTTTAGACAAAGCGTTCAGGAGTTATAATCAAAAATGTCAGTTTTTTAATATCTCCTGACCACTAGGGGGCAGAGCGCCAAAACTCTGCAGGTAGCCTCAGACCATGATTGACATAACACACACCTAGTTTGGTCAGAAAAGGCTAATGCATTGCGGAGATAAAGCCTCAATTTCAATTTTGCGACCATTACGTCGGATTCTTTCGCGAGTTATTCGTAAACGGTTTGTCGAATCAACTTTCTTTATATATCGTTATGTCCACATTGTCGGGAGATGATGTGGTTCAATTTTCGTGAACATCGGACGAACGGCCTAGGAGGAGTTCGACAAAGTAGGTTTTTCATAAAATTCAAAATGGCGGGAAAATTTTCATGACGGAAAATGACGTCATAGGGTGCAATCGAATCGTCTTGAGCCAAGGAATCAGTGGACAAAAGAATTCTGTTTCTAGGACATACGGTGCAAAAGTTATTTACGTAAACGTGAGTGCAACTTTGGACAGTTGGTGGCGCTAGAGAGATTGAGTTAGAGACTTCAATTTTGCTATGGTCAATGATTGGACTCTCCTTTATGAGTGTGCCAACTTTTTTTCATTTTCCCGCTTACGGTTCTATGGGCTGTCATAGACTTCAATGGCAGAAGAAGAATAATAATAATAATAATAAATATAGCTGCTAGCAGCCATCACGGGGCCAAGCGCAAGGAGGGCATTAAATGTCATGCCGACATGGCTGGCATCATCAGACCAACGGCAATAAGAATCTAAAGACATTTCAATATGACTTAAGTCTAAATGGCTGAAAAATCAACAATACAGTCTTTAGTAATTCGATTTAATGGTTTATCACATTCAACCAACAGGCAGCGCTGTAACCAAATTGTAGTGTCAATTCATGTGGTACATTGAGAGTGTGGTGACATTGACACATGCAAAGTTTGCTTTCAATTGGGTAAACCATTGCTGACAGAGCACTAAAGTCATGTGTTTGTTAAACATAGCATCTTATAAGAAAAATCGAAATGGCAGATGCTCAAAATGGCCGATATGGGAAAATTTGGTATCACAGGACTCGGCATGACCCACTGGATCTAAAGACAGCAGTTTCATGATTTTTAGACAAAGCGTTCAGGAGTTATAATCAAAAATGTCAGTTTTTTAATATCTCCTGACCACTAGGGGGCAGAGCGCCAAAACTCTGCAGGTAGCCTCAGACCATGATTGACATAACACACACCTAGTTTGGTAAGAAAACGCTAATGCGTTGCGGAGATAAAGCCTCAATTTCATTTTTGCGACCATTACGTCGGATTCTTTTGCGAGTTATTCGTAAACGGTTTGACATATCAACTTTCTTTGGATAACTTTTTGTCATGATGGTCTGGAGATGATGTGGTTTAATTTTGGTGAAAATTGGACAAACGGTTTGGGAGGAGTTCGAAAAAGTAGGTTTTTAAAGAAAAACAACATGGTGGACAAGAAGTTTGGCCGACTATGACAAATTTGGTATCTGTGTTCTCAGTTTGACCCAAGGAACGTATAAAGATAATTTGTTTTACCATCGGTTAACGCATTCAAAAGTTATTAGCAAATTTGTAAATTTGGTTATAATTTTTGACCACAAGGGGGTGCTGCCTCGAAACTTTTTGAGTCGTATCAAGGTTAGGTGCCGAAGACACATATTGAGTTTCGTAACGATACGCCAATATCTTTGTTAAATATAGCAATTTATGACAATATTCAAAATGGCCGACGCTCAAAATGGCCGATATGGGAAAATTTGGTATCGCACGACTCGGCATGATGCACTGAATCTAAAGAGACCAGTTTTATTATTTTTGGCCAAAGCGTTCAGAAGTTATAAGCAAATATTTAACTTTTTCATATCTCCTGACCACTAGGGGGCACAGCGCCAAAACTCTGCAGGTAGCCTCAGACCATGATTGACATAACACACACCTAGTTTGGTCAGAAAACGCTAATGCGTTGCGGAGATAAAGCCTCAATTTCATTTTTGCGACCATTACGTCGGATTCTTTCGCGAGTTATTCGTAAACGGTTTGACATATCAACTTTCTTTGGATAACTTTTTGTCCACATGGTCTGGAGATGATGTGGTTCAATTTTCGTTGAAATCGGAAAAACGGCCTCGGAGGAGTTTGAAAAAGTAGGTTTTTCATAAAATTCAAAATGGCGGGAAAATTTTCATGACGGAAAATGACGTCATAGGGTGCAATCGAATCGTCTTGAGCCAAGGAATCAGTGGACATAAGAATTTTGTTTCTAGGTCATACGGTTCAATAGTTATTAGCATAAACGTTAGCGCAACTTTGGACAGTTGGTGGCGCTACAGATATTTAGTTAGAGACTTCAATTTTGCTATGGTCAATGATTGGACTGTCCTTTATGAGTGTGCCAAATTTTTTTCATTTTCCTGTTTACGGTTCTATGGGCTGTCATAGACTTCAATGACGGAAGAAGAAGAAGAATAATAATAAAGAACCGGAACAAAAACAATAGGTGCCTCCGCACCTTCGGTGCTTGGCCCCTAATAAGAACCGGAACAAAAACAATAGGTGCCTCCGCACCTTCGGTGCTTGGCCCCTAATAATAAGAACCGGAACAAAAACAATAGGTGCCTCCGCACCTTCGGTGCTTGGCCCCTAATAATAATAAGAACCGGAACAAAAACAATAGGTGCCTCCGCACCTTCGGTGCTTGGCCCCTAATAATAAGAACCGGAACAAAAACAATAGGTGCCTCCGCACCTTCGGTGCTTGGCCCCTAAATAGCTGCTAGCAGCCATCACGGGGCCAAGCGCAAGGAGGGCATTAAATGTCATGCCGACATGGCTGGCATCATCAGACCAATGGCAGTAAGAATCTAAAGACATTTCAATATGACTTAAGTCTAAATGGCTGAAAAATCAACAATACGGTCTTTAGTAATTCGATTTAATGGTTTATCACATTCAACCAGCAGGCAGCGCTGTAACCAAATTGTAGTGTCAATTCATGTGGTACATTGAGAGTGTGGTGACATTGACACATGCAAAGTTTGCTTTCAATTGGGTAAACCATTGCTGACAGAGCACTAAAGTCATGTGTTTGTTAAACATAGAATCTTATAAGAAAAATCGAAATGGCAGACGCTCAAAATGGCCGATATGGGAAAATTTGGTATCACAGGACTCGGCATGACCCATTGGATCTAAAGAGACCAGTTTCATGATTTTTGGCCAAAGGGTTCAGGAGTTATAAGCAAAAAAGTCAGTTTTTTAATATCTCCTGACCACTAGGGGGCAGAGCGCCAAAACTCTGCAGGTAGCCTCAAACCATGATTGACATAACACACACCTAGTTTGGTCAGAAAAGGCTAATGCATTGGGGAGATAAAGCCTCAATTTCATTTTGGCGACTTTTACCTCAGATTCTTTCACGAGTTATTCGTAAACGGTTTGACGAATCAACTTTGTTTATATATCGTTTTGTCAACATTGTCAGGAGATGATGTGGTTCAATTTTCGTGAACATCGGACGAACGGCCTAGGAGGAGTTCGACAAAGTAGGTTTTTCATAAAATTCAAAATGGCGGGAAAATTTTCATGACGGAAAATGACGTCATAGGGTGCAATCGAATCGTCTTGAGCCAAGGAATCAGTGGACAAAAGAATTTTGTTTCTAGGACATACGGTTCAAAAGTTATTTACGTAAACGTGAGTGCAACTTTGGACAGTTGGTGGCGGTAGAGAGATTGAGTTAGAGACTTCAATTTTGCTATGGTCAATGATTAGACTCTCCTTTATGAGTGTGCCAACTTTTTTTCATTTTCCCGCTTACGGTTCTATGGGCTGTCATAGACTTCAATGGCAGAAGAAGAATAATAATAAATATAGCTGCTAGCAGCCATCACGGGGCCAAGCGCAAGGAGGGCATTAAATGTCATGCCGACATGGCTGGCATCATCAGACCAACGGCAGTAAGAATCTAAAGACATTTCAATATGACTTAAGTCTAAATGGCTGAAAAATCAACAATACGGTCTTTAGTAGTTCGATTTAATGGTTTATCACGTTCGACCAACAGGCAGCGCTGTAACCAAATTGTAGTGTCAATTCATGTGGTACATTGGGTAAATTGGGTAAACCATGGCTGACAGAGCACTAAAGTCATGTGTTTGTTAAACATAGCATCTTATAAGAAAAATCGAAATGGCAGACGCTCAAAATGCCCGATATGGGAATATTTGCTATCACAGGACTCGGCATGACCCACTGGATCTAAAGAGACCAGTTTCATGATTTTTGGCCAAAGGGTTCAGAAGTTATAAGCAAAAAAGTCAGTTTTTGATAACTCCTGACCACTAGGGGGCACAGCGCCAAAACTCTGCAGGTAGCCTCAAACCATGATTGACATAACACACACCTAGTTTGGTCAGAAAAGGCTAATGCATTGGGGAGATAAAGCCTCAATTTCATTTTGGCGACTTTTACCTCAGATTCTTTCGCGAGTTATTCGTAAACGGTTTGACGAATCAACTTTCTTTATATATCGTTTTGTCCACATTGTCGGGAGATGATGTGGTTCAATTTTCGTGAACATCGGACGAACGGCCTAGGAGGAGTTCGACAAAGTAGGTTTTTCATAAAATTCAAAATGGCGGGAAAATCTTCATGACGGAAAATGACGTCATAGGGTGCAATCG